>APFE031448847.1:146609-160855 GCA_000404065.3 Pinus taeda | reverse complement strand
TTTAAGATTCCGCAAATTGATAGTAGAAGTAGGTTATAGTATTCTTCTTTGATTTATATTGCATTATCGGGTTAACCTACCATTCAGATTTTCTACATGGTATCGGAGCTGTGAATATTATACTAAGAAGAGAATTCAAAGTTTGAAGTTCGGGGCTACAGGTTCAAATCGAATTCATATCATACTTCAAGGTTGGCCAATGGCGTTATATGGCTTGAGACTCGAGTATGCCTTGGAAGGTAGCTCGAATTACATAACATGGAAAGATAAAATGGAGGCTATATTAGAAGACAATGGCTTGAAGGAATTCATTGATCAAGAAATCCCAAAGCCACCTTCAACTAGTGCACAAGAGTTGGCTGAGTTGAAGAAGTATGTGGCGAAGGCGAGATGGATCATCCTTGAGGGAGTTCGAAACCATATTGTCTCAAGTCTCCATGGGAAGGATACTCCATTTTCAATGTGGAAGACATTGAAGGACCTCTACCAGAACAGTAGAGACCAGAGGAAATTGGTGCTCAAGGATAAGCTTCGAAGGATCAAGATGGAGAAGGGTGATAGTATTTCCACATATTTGAACAAGCTCACCACCTGCAGAGATGAGCTTGGCAGTGTGGGAATAACTACTGTCGATGATGATATGGTGAGCCTCACTCTCCTTGGCCTTCCAAAGAGTTGGAATAGCTACGAGGACTCTATGAATGGAAGGGAGAAACTGTCGGATTAGGAACGAGTGTGGTCGGATCTTATGCAGGAGTAGATTAGGAGGAGCAAACGAGATGATTCTTCATCCAAGAATGATGATGAAGAAAATTTGGCCTTAGCAAGTAAGGCAAGGAAAGGGAAGGGGAAGCCTTCCCATTTCAAATCGAATTCTTCTCATGGGGGGAACAAGGGTGACATGTCTAAAGTAAGATGCTTTAATTGTCACAAGATGGGACATTATGCGACTAATTTCCAATCAAAGAAGTCCAAGAATGGATCCTCAGAAGGATCGGAAGGTGAGGCATTAGCCTCTCAGTTCGAAATTGACTTTACCCTCATCGCATGCATGGTGTCATCGATGATGGGTTGTGTCTAGTATCTTGACAGTGAAGCCTCATTCCACATGACCGGTGATAAGAATTTATTCAGTGCCTTGGAGGAGAAAGACCTCAAGATGTGCATAGAGATGGGTGATGACGAAAGGTATAGTGTTTCAGGAGTAGGCACGATTGCTTTTTAGAGGGAGCATGGAGCTTCTCTCACCTTGAAAAATGTGATGTATGTGCCTAGACTGAAGAAGAACTTGGTATCGGTCACAATGTTGGAGGACAAAGGCTACGATGTTGTCTTCAGTAAAGGAAAGGCATTCCTAAGACACATAGACGTAGGTTAGACCAAGAGGATAGGGATTCGGTGAAGAATCTCTATAAAATAGAGGTAGATGATTGTGCAACATTGAATACGAAAGCAGAATTTGTGCAAATCCAAGACATTGGTGAGTTGTGGCACAGTTGGTTGGGCCATCTGCATCATGGGGCTTTGAAGATAATGCAACAGATATCTAGAGGACTTCCCAAAGGTAAACTTGAGCAAGTTGACACATGCAAAGGTTGTACCCTAGGAAAGTACATCAAGTCTTCCTTTCATGATCGTGACAGTCAAGCAGAGGCTATCTTAGAGCAAGTTCTTACTAATTTGTGTAGACCATTCTCGAAGGCATCCACAGTGAAGAAAAGGTATTATGTGATTTTCATTGATGACTATTCTCTTAAATGCTGGATTTATGTCATGCAGAAGAAGGACCAAAATTTTACAAAGTTTTGTGAGTTCAAAGCTTTGGTTGAGAAAGAGTCAGGGAAGAAGATCAAGGCCTTGAGAAGCAACAATGGTGGAGAATATGTCTCTCAAGAGTTTGAGGACTTCTGTGCAGTGGAAGGAATCAAATGAGAGTTGACGACACCTCATAACCCACAGCAAAATGGGGTGGCCGTGACGAAGAACATAACTATTGTAGGGGCAGCACAGGCAATGCTGCATGACCAAGGCCTACCACTTCACTTATGGGTTGAGTGCAACATAGCAGTCTATTTGCAGAATAGAAGCCCGCATCGCATAATTGGGATGAAGATACCAGAGGAAGCTTTCTCCGGTAAGAGACCAGGTGTGGGTCACTTCAAGATTTTGGCTCATCGGTATATTTCCATGTGACAAAGGATGCACGAAAGAAGCTTAAGCTAACAACAGAGTTGGGGATATTTGTGGGGTACACTAATACACCTCACAACTATCGGGTGTACTTGACTACCAGTTGGAGGACAGTGGTTCGCATAGATCTCAAGTTTGATGAGCAGAAGGCCATGCGAGTTTCCCTTGAGAGGGAGCTCCAACTACAGGATGTGGGGTAACTGTTGGTTCCTAAGGAGGAGGAGACTCAAATTGATGTAGAGTAGCCACATGCAGAGGTTCCACGAGTGGAGACATCCACTCAAGCAGAGTCTTCCAGATATGGACGGAAGTGCACAAGAGAAGCTAATAGATTGTTGGAGGATGCGAGAGAGAATGTGGGAGCACCATCTTCTCAGTGCAAACAGAGGAGGTCACCTGAGAGCTACACTGGATACATGGCCCTTGTTGGGGAATGTGTTGAGACCGAGCCATCTTCCTTTGAAGAAGCAGTGCAGCAACCGATTTGGGTTGATGTTATGAAGGAGGAGTATGACTCCATAGTTTGTAATAGTGTTTGGGACGTGGTTCTGAGACCGGAGAACAAGTCAGCTGTGAGTTCTCGTTGGATTTAGAAGGTAAAGCAAGCTACTAATGGTAGTGTGGAGAAGCATAAGGCAATGTTTGTTGCCCATGGATTTTCACAGGTCGAGGGGATTGACTATGATGAGACTTTTGCTCCTGTAACAAGGTACTCATCTATCAAATCTATGTTGGCACTATCAGCACAGATGGGTTGGAAGATCCATCAGATGGATGTGAAGACTGCATTCCTCAATGGCCAGATTGAGGAAGAGGTGTACATAGAGAAACTGGAAGGTTTTGAGACCTTCGATTATGAGTCGCATGTGTGCCAACTCCAGAGAGCTTTGTACGGGTTGAAGTAAGCACCTCGTGCTTGGTACACCAGGATAGACAAATACTTCACCAAGTTGGGCTTCACAAAGAATGAAGCGGATGTGAACCTGTACCACATCGTGGTGAAAGGTAAGTTGTTGATCATCGTACTTTATGTTGATGATCTCATATTGACTGGTGATGATTAGTTGATTGTGTCTTGCAAGGAGGAACTTGCAAGAGAATTTGAGATGAAAGACATGGGTCTCATGCATCACTTCCTTGGCATGGAAGTGTGGCATAAGGATGGGTAGTTGTTTGTGTCTCAGGGCAAGTATGCCAACGAGATACTCAAGAGATTCCATATAGAGAAGTGGAAGCCCATGCAGACTCCTCTAGCAGGTAACTAGAGGAAGGAGGTTGCTACTTCAAGAGAAGTGGTAGAGGCTACTGTGTACAGGAAGCTTGTGGGTTCACTGATGTACTTAATGAACACACGACCAGATTTGTGCTATGTAGTGAACCAGCTAAGTCAAGCGATGGTTCATCCTACCAAGATGTTTTGGAAGGCGGCAAAGCATGTATTGAGATGCCTCAGAGGAAAATCTCAGTATGGATTATGGTACAGACGGACAGAGGGAGTGAAGCTATAGGGATTCACTGATGCAAATTGGGTAGGGAGTCCATCAAATCAGAAGAGCACATCAGGAGGTATTTTCAACCTTGGGTCAGCGGCAGTTTCTTGGTACAATAGGAAACAGAGGTCAGTTGCACTCATCTCAGCAGAGGCATAATACATGGCTGTAAGTTAGGTAGCATGTGAGGCCATCTAGATGCGGAAAATCCTAGTTGGTTTGTTTGATCAGAGGATAGATCCAACTGCGATCTATTGTGATAATCAGAGTTGTATCAAACTCTCTGAGAATCCAATATTTCATGATAGGTCCAAGCACATTGACATCTGGTATCATCATCTCAGAGGTTGTGCAGCGAGGAGGATCATGTTGCTGCAGTATATTTCGAAAAAGGAGCAAGATGCTGACATTTTGACAAAGGCATTGTGTAAGTGTAAATTTAGGTTCCATAGAGACAAGATCGGGGTGGCAGATAATCCCTTTCTTGTTGAGAGGGAGTGTTGAAACATGGCAACAAGAATATTCCAATTTAATTTGTCCTTGACTTAAATTGTGAATTAAAATCAAATTTAGTCTTAAAAACTACTTGGAAATAATTAATTAATTTATTTTAAATTAATTAGTTGGAGAAATTCAAGTTAAAAGTGTTTCTGAAGTCATGCAAGAGTTATCCCTTAAATTAAGGAGATAAAATTGAGTTATATTTGAGTTGTAATTAGTTAACTCAGTTTACTGAGTCAAGTCGAGTTAAATTAGTTCCAAACTGTTTGAGGAACTAATAGTGAGTTAGCAGTCAGTTGATGCATTAATGCACTCAACTAGTGCTACTCTAGTTAACCGAAGATTCCCTCATCAGAAATTCATGCATGTCTATTCTGAGAAAGACCTAGTTGAGATTAATGTTCAAGGACAATGTACTATCAGTTGTATGTGTTTTCTCATGGAGAAAACTCATGCATGCAGTCAAGGATTTATCCTTGAGGATTACGCAGTTTTGGAGGATTGGTTTTCCACTTGGTAAAGGAAAATCATCCACAAGGAACAACGCAAGGAAATAGGAGCTTGGAGGGAAGAAAGGAAGGCTGGAGAGAAGCCAAGATTGCTTGTGAGCATCTGTGAGGATTGTACTGAGAGCTGGCTAGCTGTGAGAGCTAAGGCTTTGTATAATTCCTATGTAGTTCCACCATGTATGATATACAATAGTGTGGGGTTTTTAGCTGAGGCTTTTCCCAAAGTATTTTCATGTGTATTGTGCCATTGATTCTTCTTCTTTTGGTTACATTGTTCAGCTCGATCTTTAAGCTTCCACAAATTGATAGTAGAAGTAGGTTATAGTATTCTGCTTGATTTATATTGCATTATTGGGTTAACCTACCATTCAGATTTTCTACATATCTTACATATGTAAGTATCCATTATATGACAAGCAATATTTATATATAAATGTTCGAATGTGCAAGAGAAGAGATGATATGATATGAAATATGATATGATATGATTACAAATGTGAGCCTGCTTATATACCTATTCATGTGCCCCTTCATGAACGATCATGTCCTTTAGACATGCCTCTTTAGTAACTAATTATTATTTAATTAATGATTATTAATATTATTTATTTTTATTTTTATTTTTATATATTATATTCATAACATTGCCTTCCTGTTTAGAAAATATTTATCCTTAAAGGTTATTGTTGACAAGGCGTGTCATTTGTTTCTTTGTCTTGTAATCTATTTGTATCTTTTGTAGTTCTTTGATTTGTCATCTTAGATGATACGAGATGATAGGATCCTCTTGGTGATAAACAAAATTACCAAACTGAGAAGGGATCTGACCATCCTAAATCAATCTTCTGTGGAACTTTGCAATTATTTGATAGTTGGGATAAATTTTTATCGTAAGACCAGATTGTGCGACATTAATGTTCTTCAAAAAATAAGTCTGTTGTTTTTGTTTTGAGTGATACAAATACACAGAATGATTGAGATGTCTACTCTTGTGATTCAGATGTTGATAAGGAGTTCTTGTGATTTAATTTTCTCTTTTCATACGTGCGGAAATTTCCTAATTTACTTCAGGTACTGATGTTGTTCAGTTGGTTACAGAATCTTCACTTGAAATTTTCATTTGTTGAATTGAAACATCTAAATATATTTTTACTTAAGCTAGTTTGTCATCTTCTTGAGTTATGATATTGACTAGGTTGATATTCGTTCCTTTTTATTCAGTTTTCGTAAACTTCCATTGAGTTTCTTCTCGAGAGATTCATTTTCTTGTTCTAATTTGTGCTTCATAGCTTTACACTTCTTGACTTGTGCAAGTAGTTTTAGAATATATGATCTTTTAAATAAGAAATTTCTTCGCTTTTATTGGAAATGACTTCTTCAAGTTATCTCTACTTCTTTGATATTGTTTTTTTTATTTTATTGAAGCTTCAATTTCAAAATATCCTTAAAGTCTTCTTCTGAAGGCATTATTGATTGTGACTTCATTGTCATGTCATGGAATGTGAATCATCCTTCTTCTTATAAAGAAACATAAAATATATATTATATAATATATATATATATATATATATATATAATATATATATATTATATATATAATAATATATATATATTATATATATATATATATATATATATATATATATATATATATATGTTTTACTATGAACGTACCTAATTCTTTAAACCAAGGCAGACTAAGAATTATGTCAATCTCTTTGTTAAACATGATTACGACACTAAATCGAGACATGTATTCATAATAATCAACTGTCACTTGTAAATCATTAATTCCATACTCTTTCTCGAAAAAAATATCTTCTCCTTCACATATATTTGGCTCTAGAATTAATAGTTGATTCACCAAATTAATATTGATGTAATTTTTCTTTCGCTTTTGTTGATAACGATATTAATCTCTTTCCCTTGGATACTCCCTTTTAATGTAAATAATTCGTGATCTATGATTCGAAGACTGTTATAGGAAAATCTTCCTTCCTTTGTTTCTGAATTATAATCTATTCTTTTTCTTCAATAATTGACTCCATTTTGTAATTATTGATAATTTCACCAAACAATACTTTGATCAAGAAGTTTATATTCTTCATATGAAAAATCTACTTCTTCCCAATATATAAAGTTCCTTTTATTTGATACTTAAGTTCCTTTATATTTAAATGCCAAATAATTTAGTTATTTCTTAAATGAACTTCTTGAAATTCCTTTTGACATTTATTCCCTCAAATTATATTAATTAATTAATTAATATATATATATATATATATATATATATATATATATATATATAATAACTAACTTTGTTCTTTAATGAGAAATAATTTGATATTGTCTTGACAAAGTTCAAAGAAACTCTTTGTTAAATACTCCTCCTTAATTCCATTTGTCTTTATCAATCAACAATTTCCCAATGAAATAATTGTTTTATTTATATTTTATGTACTTGTTGTTTAATATGTTTATTATTCTTCCATGCTTTAACTTCTTGGTGCTTTTCTTATATGATCTTGTCTTGATTAGGGCCTTGACTCATTTTTATAATTTTTGACTTCCCTTTTTGTTTGAAGTTTGACTTTGATTTTTTAATTCTAGTTAGTTATATTTTTCGATTATTTCCTATTAATAGAAATTTTTAATAATATTTGATTAAAAATTAATTTAAATATTATTTTTCAAAAATTAGTTATTTAATATAGCCGTACTTAATAATATTTATTTAATAAATTAATATCATAATTTAATATTACTGACTTTGATTTTTTATTTTTAGTTATATTTTTCGATTATTTCCCACTCATAAAAAAATTAAATAATATTTGAATTTTAATAAATTAATTTAAATATTTTTTCAAAAACTAGCCATTTAATATAACCATTACTTAATAATATTTGTTTTTAAATAAACTAATATCATAATTTAGATATTATTGACTTTGATTTTTTTTTTCTTATTGTTATATTTTTTTATTATTTCCATTAATATAATTTTTAATAATATTTGATTTTAATAAATAAATTTAAATATTATTTTTCAAAAATAGCCTTTACTTGAAATTATGGTCTCTACATTTCTATCTATTTATGTCTTTGCCATGGTTTGCCTCTTCATCTGGTCTTGATGATGAACCACATTGGTTGGTTGGAAACACGTCAACCAAAAATTTATGTTATGTGATTTCTATCGAAAGACTTTTCTTAATTCATTATGGATCATAAAAGTCTGAATTCAGAAATTACTTCCCTATACAAAAGGGCCACTGTTATTAAAGTTCATAATTTTGAATCTATTAATTCTCCAAAATAGTACAAGTAACCTTAGCTTTTAATTAATATAGTCAACTGTTAAATATTGGGCGATCACGATTTAAAAATTATTGGTGATGACTATAAGGTTGATGTACTCATGTAGTTTTATTTTTAAATTTTTTTTGGGTGTATGATTTGTAAAAAGAGAAGACACGCAAATAGTATAAATTTGCTGACAAGTAAGGTCAAGGACAGGATACAAGTAAGGAAACCATTGTTACAGTCTGTATGGAACTGACGATGGCGAAAAAACACATAACTAACAACAATGAGGACTTCACAGGTCAAAGGTGGAGGTGCTGGTAAGATCCGACAGTGGCGACAAGGGTTTTCTTAAGCGACAAACAGGTTGGTTGGTTGCAGTTATGTATGGGCAATTTGGTGGTGGTTGTAGCTTATCGTTGGTGCTATGTAGGACAGTTGACAACCACAAATAATTTTTTATTTTTGTTTTTTTGTCCTTTTAATTATTTTATTTTAATTTTTTTCAATTAATCTTTTTTTTTAATGTAATTCATCTTTTTTAATTTTTATGTCGATATATATATTCTTTTTTTCTCTATTATATATATATTTTAACGGCGAGGGGCCTAATTTTTTATTTATATATTTTTCTTCATCACGGATATTAGCACCGATGAAACTCCATTTATTTTTTGAAAATGTGGCTAAAGCTTGACTAAGGGCTTGGCGATAGGAAAACATTACTCTATGCAATGGTCAAGTTGCTAGAGGGTTGAATAGCTTTGATACCAATATAACGAATAATGCTCATATACACAACAAAAATATTCAGAATATATGAAATTTATAAGTATCAATTATAGGACAAGTAGTATTTATATAAAAATGTTTGAATGTGCAAGAGATATGAGATGATATAATATGAGATGTGATATGTTTATAAATGAGGGCTCGTTTATATACCTAGGCAATTGCCCCTTCATGAACGGTCATGAAATTTAAACATGCATCTTCAGTAACTAATTATTATGTAATTAATCATTATTAAGGATTATTATTATTTATATTATTTTTTATATATTATATTCATAAGAGATTACCTACTCTAATCTATATGTCTTGTATCCCCGACCAAGTGGATTCCCAGATAAGTTTGGAGGAATCTGGATGTTTGAATCTTGTAGCAATGTGCCAAATTATTTGCACTGCAGATTGCCCTAATGTGCCCAGGTATTTTTGCCTCAACTTACAACCTGAACATGCCTTCACTTCAAATCTTGGTTTCTCATCAACCCTTAGGAGTTTTGTTAAGTGTTATATACCATTGGAAAGGTTTCTGAGAGTACTACACAATGAAAACTTAGTTTTCTTATTTGAGGTGAGGCATTAAGGCAAAAACTCCTTCAAAACTATAACATCTACTCTTGACTCACCAAGCTCTTTCTAAACTTGACACAAGCATACATCAATGACTCAAGTATAACATCAATGGCACTAATATTTTACATCAATGACTCAAGTCTAACATCAATGACACTAATATTTTACATCAATGACAACACATTCTTCAACAAAAAAATGTATAGTAAATATAGATTTTAGTGTAAGAAGTGGAGTTTAAAGAAAAGAAATTGAAAAAAAAAAAAAAAATAAATAAATAAATAAAATCATAGTAAATGTATATTTTAGTAGAAAAAGGTGAGGTTTAAAAGGACTAAAATGGAAAATGTAGATTTAAGTAGAAGAAGGTGAGGTTCAAAAGGAAGAAATTGAAATTTAAAAGAAATTATTTTACACTCAATTTTTGGGTTCACCAAAGAGTAGATTACACTAGTGTAGATTCATCTTAACTTGAGATGTGAAAACCTCATTTTAGAGTGCAAAACTTGAGGAAAGGTTTGCACTTCGAGGGATTTGATCCCTCTTAGTGCATGATATATCTAGAGTTAATAAGGATCTACACTAGTGTATCCATTTTTGCAACACCATCATCACCTTCACCATCACTATTTGTGTTTCCATCATAACAACTTATGTTTCTTGTAGATTGTGCCTCAAATGGAAATTTATAGAGAATTATTAATCCATTTAGCAATCATGCAAGTTGTTTACTTAGAAAGAGTCTCACGGATTAGCTCAATCAAGTGAACCATCTACCTGAGGCATCTTGCCAATCATAAGTTACAAGTTCAAATCTATTAGAGTCACTTGGTGTTACCAACCACTATTGTGATCGATATTGAGTCACCCTCTATTTGGATACTTTGAGGAAGAGAGAAGATCCATATAAAATGAGCAACATCTTATATTTTCTAGAATATACAATCAATTCAAACGATTCTCTCTTTTAATCAATCAATCATTTAAAATTTCTTCACTATATTTATAATTTCTAATACAAATAAACCAAATAATAGAGAAAAAAACTACCAATAATAACAAAATAAATGAAGAGAATGAACTAATGCTAATATATTTTTGCCTCATTCCAAGACCCACCTTCTCCTTATGCCACAATTCCAAGGGAGTTTGTGGAGCTAGTGAGTGCAGAGATTCCAGCACAGACAGAGGAAAAAAATGACAATGCAATGGCAGATAGCGAATTCCCAAGAATGTAGTTATCTTCCAACTTTATTTTTTACTAATATTATGTAAATCAATACTATATAATGATATATTTTAGAGACCATATATAAAATAAATTCAATTAGAAACATAGTAAGATATAGGAAAGGTAGCAGTAAAATGTTTTTAATCAATTTTAAAGCTCAAAAGATGATAAACAATTTAACTGTAAGTATAAAAATATAAACCCATTTAACTGTTTAATTAATCTAAACTACCTATTTCTTACTCTATATTATATATATATATATATATATAAATATATATATAATAATATATATATAAATATAATACCTATTAATAATTAAATAAATAGATTAAATGAATGAAATTATGTTAATATATTTTTACCTCGTTAATTAATGACTATTGGATAAATTGGGTGGAACTAAACTCTTCATTGCCATAAAATTTAAATCCAAGTTACAACATAATCATGAAACATGAATCAAAAGCCAAACTATCAAAAACAAAAAATATCACCCATATCAAGTAATAAGCTTCATGTTGATTCTCGGATGTGGGTGTTTAGGCACGCAGGTAATATGCAGCGACCTTGGGTTGGCAGGTGGCGAGGCCACCTAGCCACCCACGCTTCCAATCAGAGGCATATACAGAAAGCCATCGCCGATATTAATGGCACATTGATGAGCTGCGATGGTCAAGGCTTCATCAATTTGGTTTTTCAGATGGCCTCTTCAGACCATCTTCCCCCCGCTCCGCCTCCTTTGAACTACAATTGTCTGCCTGTTGCAGAAGATCCGAGCTCGCGCACAACAACGGGGAGACGTTGCCAAGTTCTGTGCTGCATTGAGATGGTGCACATTTCTCGCAGTCTTCTATGTTGCCTATGGACTGGTTCTTTGGTCTTGAATCTCTGCTCTGAACCGCTGATTACAGGTCCTTATGTTCCCATTGACCACTCATTCTTTGGCATTACTCCTTCTCGTCCTCGTCCGCTCAATTTTGCCCAGATGAGCATGCCTCGTCTGTGTCATCGAATGCGCTATAGGAGGAGCAGTAGCAGAGGAATATCACCCCCCATCCTTGTCCCTCTCTGACTCGTCCCCCTCTGACTCATCCTCCCCTTCGACGACTCATTTCTCTGGATGCTACCCAGCCACTTGCATCGATCAGGGGCGGGCGCAGACTGCAGGTCCTCGGCCTGTTGATGCTGCTCCCCAGCCTCCTGCTACCTCTGTATCATCTCTGCATCCCAGTCATTCTGCACAATTTCAATTACCTTGCACGCTAGAACGTCCTTGCATAATAGTGACTATCTCGGTGGCATTTAGAGAGGAGCCACAAAACTCTAAAGACCCAACCCGCAATACTTAGGCACAGAACACCACCAGCAAAAGAAAATCCCCTAGAAGCAGCTCAGGGATGCATCAATCCAGGCCGCTTCAAGAACATGGAAGAAACTCCGAGAGACAAATAGGATGCAGAAGATGACATGGAGGCATACAGGTGTCTAATAGTGGAAGAACCTCCTCCTCCTAACGTCACCTAGCTGGTCAATGTTTTTCAGGTTTTGGGTTCCTGGCTCCCAATACTATGGGTCTATTCTGGTGTTTTTTTTATGCAATGTTGTTAATTTTTATGATTGTTCAAAAAACTATTCCACTCTGGCACTACAGGCTGTTACCCCTGCGTGGGCAGCAAACTCTTATAGTTTTGGACTGGTTTCCCAGGTGCAGGAAGTCTCTTTCGAACCTTTTGTTGTTAAACATGGCATAATTTGAGGCTTGCTCTGCAGAAGCCGATGCCTCTTTGTACTACTTTTGTTACATTAATAAAATTAGTCTAATTAAAAAAAAAAAAAAAAAAAAAAAAAAAAAAAAAAAAAAAAAAAAAACCACAACAACACAACAAAACAACAACAACAAAAACAAAAATAACAAAAAAAACAAACAAACAAAACAAAACAAAAAACTTCATGTTGGTAGTCTCTTATTTATCATAGTCTCTTATTTATGTCTCTTATTTATGTTGATCTCCCACACTCTTATAAACTAACAGAAATTGTAAATGTCTTCTTTGGAGGCATTTTGATCTATCGTCATCTTGACATTTAAGTATTTCAAAATCTACGCAATTGTGATTTGTATGCCTTGGGCAAACCAAGATTCAATGTGGGTGATCCAAGGACAAGAGTCACCGAAAATAAACAATGCCTTGAAATATAAATTAATTCAACACATGTTTGGATTTCATATGAGAATATTAATAATTCATAACTTATTGGAAATAATACTTTAAATATCTAGGTTTCATTTAAATATAAATTAATTCAAAACATGCTTGGATTTCATATTTAAATGTCATAGGAGAATATTAATAATTCATAATTTATTGGAAACAATATTTTAAATATTTAGATTTCATTAGGGGTGTGTGAAGGTTTAATTAATTAATTAATTAATTTGTTTATAAATAAAAAAGGAATATTGATTTCCATGTTAAATTGTAATTTTTTTTTTACAATTATAAAGTCTGAAACCATTTTTTCATAAGTTGTTATTTTTATTTATTAATGAAGTGTTGTCATTATTTATTGACCAATCTAGATCTATCTTAACTCTAGATCTATCAAGTGTTAGAGGGGTTAAATCTCTTTTCACTCTAAAAGAGGTTTGCATCTCAAAAGATTTGATCCCTCTCGACGCTTGGTAGATCTAGAGTTAAGATGGATCTAGGCTAGCTTAATTATTTATTTTATTTTATTTTATTTTGACCATGCCAAAATGTTAAATAGGATAGTACAACATCTTTACGATGAGAACACCCTTAGGCATAATTATCATTAATATATATATATATATATTATATATCTTTTTATTAGTTTTTGTAAGTCACTATTCTATTAATGTTGGAAAAAGGAGTACATAGAGTATGTTCCAAAAAAGGTAGTATCACCCTCACCGGGTTTGTTGACCAAAAAGTTCACCATATAACAAAAAAAAAAGTAACTAAGGACATCATCCATAAACGGTTGGGCCAGAGGCACCAAAACAAAGCTAAAACGTAAAAAACACCATAAATCATACTAGTCGTCTAACGTAATGGATGTAGGGTTATCTGAGGTAGTTCTAAGAGGCAGAGGAGGGTAAGAGTCACACTGAACGTGTCCTTCGTAGTGCAGCATCCATGTCTCCAACTTTTCTATTTTCTCCATGAGTTGGTTTTCCCCCGCTAGACCACAACCAGTCTTTCCCGAAGTTGACTTTGAAAGTAATGCAACTACTCCAAAGAGGTCATCTACACCGCATGCTCCTCGCGCCAAACTCGTTTTTCAACATCCACCTTGTCCATCAAACTGGCAATGAGAGTGTGGCAGTTCTCCAGGCAGCAGCGTTGGAGACCCTACCCCTCCTGAGCCTCGAGTGTTGTTGGGCAACGCTTCGCCCTACCGCTGATCCAGATTTAAACAAGAACATAACAAATTA
Source organism: Pinus taeda (assembly GCA_000404065.3). Lineage (NCBI taxonomy): Eukaryota > Viridiplantae > Streptophyta > Pinopsida > Pinales > Pinaceae > Pinus > Pinus taeda. Next base: position 146,803 of record APFE031448847.1, on the reverse strand, counting down.
TAGATATAACCATAAATATAGATATGTAGCGGAAATAATACTTCATTTCATTATTGTAAAATACTGAAATATGCTTACAAATAGAAATGGAAATAAACGAGCTAGGGCGATGGTAGCTTATGTCTGAGAAGAGATGTGGCGGCTACATGCCTATGAACTGTGTTACAATGAGGCTCGAAGGCCTATTTATTGTT
>APFE031448847.1:33714-146326 GCA_000404065.3 Pinus taeda | reverse complement strand
GGCCTATTTATTGTTGAGAAACAATGGAAAACCCTAAACATCCAAAAACCTAACCCTAGAAGATGAAACGCAAAACTGAGGGCCCTGTTTGGTTAAATTGGTACATCAACTTCCCGGGGTCGTAACGTTAGCATACGATCTTCGTTGGACGTGCACAATATCTCATTAGAAAGATCTATCCGAGAACTACAACTTTGGGAAGAGAAACATGAGTCGATTGACCCATGTTGCTCCCATTTTCCCAAAAAATGTCGTTTAGGGCCTCAAAACAGCTCCGGAAGTTCAGGACCCGAAAAATTACTAAAAATAGTAAATTGTGCTACAATTAAGGAAACTGAAAAGCTGAAAGAAACAATGGTGGGGGTCCAAGTGGACTTAGTGGGTGGCCACCAATATCCACCTGGATCAACCGCCACGGGTTTCGCCACCCCTATGAGTTTTCCCATAATCGTGCGACCCTTCACCTCTACTCACCCCCCACTTTCCACCTTTGTGACCTCCTCTCACACCTACATCGCCTTTCTACGCACACCTAGCCGTTTTTTCGCCACCAGAGCCTGGTTTATCACCCCTTTAAAAGCAAGGGAAATAGGGGAGGAAGAGCAGCCCCTTCGTGTCGGTCGTTTCATAACTTCCAACGGTGGAGGCACGCCTTGAAAAAGAACCAAACACCAGACTTTCCACCTGAAAGAAAACTCCCGCAGATAGAAGACCCTAGCAACACCACCTAAAATAACATGAATTCACCAAGATGGCTCCTTCTACCCAGGAAGGACCACCCCTACAAGATAATCCTAACACCTCCACCTTTCAGAATACCACCAATGATGGAGCGCCACCCAGGGATAGGGGAGTTGTTTCCGTCTCGAGACGAGCGCAAAAATGGCCACCGCCTACCAAATTCAACTGCCATAAACCATAAGCGAACCCACCAAACCCTGTCGCACTAGATATCACTATTATAGTAGGCACACTTGGGTGGGTTTCCTTACCGACGAGCTCCACCACCTTGTAAGAATGAGGCAGAACAAGTAACCTCCAGATCACAAGGAGTTTTTCTTCTGCGCCCAATCTTTCCTTCCGCAACCAATAACCAGGATTCCCAACTGCAAGGACCAAATGAGCCCACTACCCCTGTATATTTCCACAGTCATCAACCACACTTCGTTTCCAATGAGCGTCGACCTCCAGCGTGTCCTCCTCCTTCTCGGAAGCCACCACAACTCCCAACACCATATCTGAATGCAAAGACGAATGCCTGGTGCATTCATTGTGTGTTTCCTCAACACTCTGCCACCCACACACACAAACGCTAAATAATTTCTCACACAAACAACTGACATTAAGACAGTACCTCTCCCGGTGCATGCGAAGATGTGAAGGGACTAGGAGGCCCATCCCTCCCATCATATCCACTTGTTTTCATGCATGGGAGGCAGCCTCCACGTGCTACCTTGATCTCACCCCCATCGGGGATATATGTGTGTTCGTATTACATATTTATTATTTCTCCTTTTGTTAAAATTTACTTTAGGAAAAAGCATGTCATATACACACTTAGTTTTTCCTTATTACATTTGAAATATTTATTAATTTTTACTTATTGTTTATAACTCCCACACAAATTTTGTTAACTACAATGTAAATTTACTTAATTTATTACCTAAAATGCTAATGATTTTTTAACTTTGATAAATTTTACCTCACACAAACAAGTTTTAACTTTGATATCAACTTACTTAATTTTTTTAGCATTTAATTTTGTAAGTATTTCAATTTCGTACAACATTTTACAGGCAATAAAAGTTGAAACTTGTTTAATTAGTTTCAAGTTTTGGAAATTAATTTTATATCATTTTTAACATTACGCACAAAACCTAATCTAATATTTTGACATGTGTTTAATCAATTTCAAGTTTTGGAAAATAATTTTATATGATTTTTTACATTACAAACAAAACATAATCTAATATTTTGTGTAATGTCAGGTGAGGGATCAAAGCAAAGGAGGAAGAGGAATGGGGTGTTGATAATTTCTATAGCTCAGTGAGTTTGATGTCCCAATATGAAGCGAGACGAAATTTATAGACAAATAATTTTATTTCATTACTATTTATTAGTGATTATATAGTTTAATTTTTGAAGTAACAATCATACAGTAATTGAAGTTTTCGACACCAATACTCCTTATACTCTATTCTTTATGTTTTCTTTAATTTTATCAATGCTTAAATTTCTTTTTTGTGTTGAAAACATTGGTGAGAAAATGGTTCCTTTATTTTTTCCTTAATCATATGTGCCAGAACGAGTTCTTCTTTGGCATGCTCAAGCTCCTAAAAGATAGGAGTCTGGGATGAGTTACGAAGTAGTTTATCAATGTGTTAAGACATAAGGTTGAGTTATTTGTCTTCTAGTGTCAATTGTATTGGGAAAAGGACCAAGAGTTTGAGATTTAGGAAGGATGAGCTAACATTAGGAATGAGCCTTTGTTAACTTGTGAACCACTAGATCGACTTACCTAATATAAAACTCACTAATTTTAACCATTCAAATTGCCTTTAAAAGGAGGACCGAAGGCACAAATTTATCATTGTTGGTGAGCACATGTTGGTGAGCCTAAGCAATAAGAAGCACAAGTTTTTTCATGGATCTTGTGAGAGAAGGAGAATGAGCCTAGGAAAGGCTTGTGGGAGCTTGAAGAAGGACGAATTCCTTGGGTTAGGAGGCAGGGATCAAGGTGAAATCAATGGTTTTTTAGCTTAGTGTAAAAAGAGATAACATGATTGTTCTCTAATGAAAATTTATTGTATTGTATGAGATTCATTGCTCAATCTTCTTCAATAATTATCAATAACAAGCAGAGGGTTTTCCCAGTTGGGTTCCCTATAAAATTATGTGTCTTTGAATTGTGTGTCTGTTCTTTTATTAACGTTCCTATTTCACTACATCTAGTAGAGAAATTCTATGTTTATGTGAGAAGAAATTTTACATCAGATTGCTCATATTAGCATATTAGAATTCTGTGGATTTTCTACATGCTAATTGATAATATTATTATTTATATGTGTTTTTTGTTAAAGACTTTATTGAACCCACATACTCAATGTTATTCTTTATTTTTCATTAATTAGATGACATATATTTAAAAAAAAAAATAGTGTAACATTACGTGACAACATCTCCCTCATATACTGGGTTGTAGAGTGCTTCTCGACAAAATGAGTTGTTAGTGAGACCTAGATTTAGAGATGGTCAATTGTAATATATTGTTATCATGAGATAGTAACGATCCATAAGAGGTTCAATATGAGAAACCAAAGTGTAAGATTTTGATGTTAAGGTGCAAAGGTGTCGAGCATGAATTCATTATGGGATGAAGATCTTGAATGCCCCCAAATTTCAGACAAGAGTTGTGCGGTGAGTTTTCTTATAGATTATTTAAGGAAAGGACTTTGATACTGAAAAAATGTGAGTCATCGAAGTAATGGTGAAGTTGAAAAACCCTTTCAAGTTCAAGAGTGAAAATTGTCATAAAGACTTGCCTGAAATTTGAATAAGAAGGTCATTCTTTTTCAAATCATTGTAAAATCACATTTTGGGGTGCATGATCAGTAGTACTCGACACCCTACGGGTTTTTTTTCGAAATATTAAGAAAACAAGTATGAATGAGTATGACAAGTGTAAAATCTAAAATGGGTAAAGGAGGAAAGCATTTGTAAAACATCAATCAATTAATCAATTAATTACAAGACTCAATACAAGAATTAGATAATTGGGTTACTAATATGCACATACAAATTGGGTTATGAGATGGAACTATTCATTGGCATGAATTAATGAAGGAAATTCTTGTTGAACATGAGTCACAAGTAGAATCAAAGAGTGAAGTATCAATAAAATGTTTAGAAAGAACATCAAAAAGGTCTTTCCAAGATGATTGTTAAACCTTGGGAAGGATTGCAATTCAACAAGAATTGACATGGCTTAGGATATGATAAAGGAAACAACTTTCATATTCCAAATTACTCTAAATCAGTTTAGTTAATAAGTGCAGGATTTCTTGAGAAAATTTTGAAGACTTTTAAAATTAACATAAAAGTCAAAGAGATAAATGATACAATTGATAATAAACATATTGAGGAAAAACTTGAGTGTCTAATTTTTCATAGATTTGGTCATTTAGATAGATTGTTTTAATCTTCATCCTCGTCTTCCTTGTGTGAAGACAAATCATCCCTTAGAATAATGTCAAAAGAGGAAGAAAACAAAAAAGAAAACAATTCATTATTGTTGGATAAGTCATTGATGATGAAATTAAGAAGTCAATTAGTTGTAGAAGTCTTTCCATCTAGTTTAGGCACAAGAAAAAATGCATTTGCATGGAAAAATCACAAAAGCAAAAGACATTCAAAATTTTATTACAAATTATTATTTTGGGCATTATGGGGATTCATTTCTACATTCTTCTTGAAATTGAACTATGAGAAAAAAATTGTATTCCCTACACCTCAAAGGGAGAGTACATTGATAACAGAAGATACTCTCCATCACCTTTAAGCAAAGAGTATAATTTGAAAATGGTTATTGGTCAACCAAAAGTGCCAAATATACGATATTGATTATAATGATAAAAGAGCTATTGAAGAAGAGTCCAAAATCTCAAGCTTTAATCCCTTCAACAATATTCTCACCTTGCACCTAATAGCAAGGAATATCGATTATGATAGTCAGACCTCAAATTTCAAAGTCCTTTCAATCAAAAATCAATTTGCATTTGGTAGTTCTAGTATGATTACTCATATCCTCAACATGATGTCTACAATTCAATATTCAAATTAACATATTTTTGAATATCTATCATAGAATATAGAATCCTCTCATTGCTCTTCAACTATTCAATGGGATGTCATTTGACACTTAATTACATCTAAATTCAGAGATAAAATTAGTGACCCTTTTTGTTTAATGATAGCAAAATTGTGAACCTATTTTTTCTCCAATTAGAAAGGGCATGTTCAGACATGGAAACTATTCACTTTCAAAAGAAAGTCTACTCAATTTCAAAGCTCCTTTTATATGAACCATTCAACATCCATATTGGTGGGTTTTTTATGCATATCTTCATCCTTATCTTAGAAGTTTCAAATTAAAGATTTAACATGATATTAATTCATGTTTTCTTACTAGTATAATTATTTAGATTTGTAACAAGTTTGGGAGGTGGCTCTTTGATTGTGCGCGCAATAGCCCAGCCCGAGCTTGCACTAACCTAGCCGTCTTTGCCCCTGCAGATCCATCTCTCGATAGCCTCCTGCTGATGAGGCCAACCAGACCATGCAGCCCTCTGAGGAGGGAGATCCTCACTCTTCCACGTAGACAGGAATGAAGAAAATGCAAAATCCTTTGCATCTTTGATCACAAAGAATGGAGCACCAAGGAATAAGCTATCAGTCAATAAATTTGTAAAGAAACTTGAAAGTATCCCAGATATTTCCCTCCCTCCAGCACTTCCAAGAAGAGTAGCCATCTCTCTGGCAGAACGCGGATTTGTTGGACATTTCATGGGGCTATGGCCTTCACCCAAATCAGTGCAAAAATGGGTGGAAAGAAAATGGAATGCAACCACACAGGGGAAGATATCAATATGATTTTGTGGAAGGGGGTACTATAACTTTTTCTTTGAAACAAAGGAGGACAAAGATATGATATTTAGAAATGGACCTTACTTCATGGACTCCAGAGGTTTATACCTAAACAGGTGGATGCCAAATTTTCATCCGGAGATAGATGTCCCAAATGCAGTGCCTATGTGGGTTAGGCTCCCACATCTTCCTCTTCACTGCTAGGGAGAGGAATCTGTAAAGGCTATAGGAAATGCAGTGGTCAAATATATTGACATATGTGAGCCAAAAGACAACATGCACACGTGCGCTAGAATATGTGTGGAAGTAGATCTCAGAAAAGGCCTCCCAGAGGCAATAAAGATCAAGGTCGAGTAGTGGACACACATTCAGCAGCTGGACTACAAGAAAATACCATTTAAATGCAAGGTATGTCACGAGTATGGTCATTTTGCAAATAGGTGTCTTAAAAAAATAGAGCATGAAAATGTAGAAGAGCAAGAACCTACATGGGAACAAGTGAAAAGGAGAAAACCTACCAATAAGAAAACTGAGTCAAATATTTATCAGTCCCAAGAAGCAAATGAAACAACCTCTCAACCTCCAATGAAGGTTACTCCTCCTAATCACACAACTCTGAATCCTTTTGAGCCATTAGAAGACTCCTTTGATCCACCTTCTCCCAAATGCCTAACCTCAAACCCTATAGCTATCATATCCACCCCCAACCCAATATCCTCCCCTCCTCCCCCTCAGTGGACCACATTCTAACTAGAAACAAAGCTAAAGAAATCCCCCAAGCCTGGGATCGACAAAAAAAAGTGGGAAGGAAATCCAATAAAGAAATAAGAAATGAGGCAGCAGCTAAAGAAATGGCCCTAGGAATGCAACAGCCAATGGATTCATTCCTTGGGAAACAAACAGGAAGTCATGAAAAAACTCAGCAAAGAGGAAAGGGAGGACCACACCAACACAACAGTAAATAATGATAGTGGTCTCTTGGAATTGTCACAGCCTTGGCACCTCCTTTAAAGTCAATGTAGCTAGAGACATTTTAGCCAAGGAACAACCAGATATATATATGATCCAAGAGACCAAACTAAAAAAGCAAGAAAATCAAATAATTATTCAAAAACTAAAAAATTATGAAGAAGTAGCATTAGAAGCCACAAGAGCATCATGAGGAATCAACACCATTTGGGATAAAGAAAATGGGAATTAACGACCCACAAAACCAATCGACACTGGATTCGAACAGAGTTGAGGAATCTCAATACAAAAGAACAATATAGCATTATAAATGTGTATTCTCCAAATCACTATGGAGAGAAAGAACAATGTTGGAAATCAGTTAAAGAAGAAATAGCAGAGACACAAAGTGGGCACTTAATCCTGGGAGGGGACTTAAATCTGATAAGGAACACAGAACAAAAATTTGGCGGAACCTTCCACAATGATCCGTCAAAAGAAGCTCTTGAAGGAATAATAGAAGAATACAAATTAATAGACATTCTGCCAAGCAATGGCAAATACACTTGGAATAACAAAAGAATTGGAAAAAACAACATAAAAGAAAGATTGGATAGAATTCTTATTCATGAAAGCATAACAGCTGCTTACACTCTTGTGAAAAGTAAAATTGTTCACAATTCAGCTTCAGATCACAAGTTAGTGGTGCTAACCTTGGGAAAGATGGAAAATCAAGGACCCCTTCCCTTCAGATATAACCCAATTTGGGACAGCAAGGAATATTTTGGAAAACAAATAAAGGATAGCTGAAAAAAAAAAGTGTCATAGGATCCCCCCAGTATGTTTGGGAAACTAAGCTAAAGAACCTAAGGATGCACTTAAAAAATTGGGCAAGAGAAAATGATCTCCGAGACAAAGCTAGGAAGATCGAATTGCAAAAAAAATGGATAACCTTTGCAAGGAAAAAGAGAACAAGGAAGAAAGTAAGCAAGATCAAATACAAGAAAAGGAAATACATCTAGAAATATATAAGTAAAATAGGCAACAAGAAGAGGAAAGTAGACTGAAATCAAGATGTCTCTGGCTAAAATCCGGAGACAAAATTACAGCCTTCTTTCATAATACAATGAAAATAAGGAGATCAAAAAATCAGATAGAACAGATTCAACTAAATGGTCAAGAACTAAAAGGAGTTGAAACAATAAAAAACACAACCCATAAACACTTTAAATAACTCCTCTCAACAAGTGACCAGCAGGCAGCTAATGAAGAAATTTTGCAGCATAAAAAAAAAAAAAAAAAAAAAAAAAAAAAGTGACCAACAAAACAGGGAATTAGACTAAGAAATTACTGAGGAAGAAGTCAGAGAAGCTATGTGGAACCTCCACTCTGATAAGGCATCAGGTCCAGATGAGTTTACAATGGCCCTTTATAGACAACATTGGAAAATTATCAAAAAAGACCTAATGAGAATACTCAAAAATGCTTTCCAAAAAAAAAACATTGGAGGAAATACAAAATCCTCCTTCCTTGCCCTCATTCCCAAAGAACCCAATCCTACAACTTTTAACAAATATAGGCCAATCTCACTTTGCAACTTGTCTTATAAGATACTTACCAAAATTCTAGCAAACAGAAAGAAAAAATTACTTTTGGAAATAATTTCAGAAAACCAAGGAGGATTCGTCCCCAAGAGGCAAAGCACAGACAATGTGATAATTGTACAAGAGTCTATCCACAATAGTATCCAAAGAAAGGAGAGAGGAATGATTGTTAAGTTAGATATGGCTAATGCTTTTGATAGAGTTAACCATAACTTTCTTGCATCAGCTCTCAAAAGGTTTGGCTTTCAACAAATTTCATAGAGATTATCCAAACATGTATATCAAATCCTTGGATAGCTCCTTTAATCAATGGTCGGCCCAGTAAATATTTCCAAAGCACACAAGGGCTAAGGCAAGGTTGTCCACTTTCTCCATTCTTGTACATCATCATGGCTGAATCGCTAAGTGCTATGCTGGAAAATCAGAGAAAAGAGAAAAAAAATAACAAGGATCCAAATATCAAGAGGAGTCAAAGATATAAACCATTCTCTCTTTGGAGATGATACCCTTCTCATAGGTGAGGCATCCTGAATTATAGCAAAACGATTCAAAAAAGTCTTGGATGAATTTCTCCTAGCTTCAGGAGGAATTCTAAACAACTCTAAATGCATAATATATTGCTGGAATACCCCACCAAAAACAATGCAGTGTATCTCACAAATACTAGAAATACCTTTACAAATAAATTGGAACCACTTCACTTATCTTGGGCTACCCTTAGAAAAGGAAGTGGTAAAATCAGAATTCTGGAACAAGCAAGTGGAGAGAATGAAGGGAACAATTCAGAATTGGGGAGTGATGCGGCTCAACCTGGCAGGAGGAGTGACACTGATTAAAGCACTTCTCTCGGCCTTGCCTATATATCAGTATGCAATCATTATGGCTCCGGCAAGCACCCACAAGCAAATGGAATTGATAATTAGAAGCTTCCTCTGGCAAGGAGTAAAGCAAGATAATAAAAAATTCAGCCTTGTTAAATGGGAACAAGTTACTCTTCCCTATGAAAAAGGAGGTATAGAAATTCGCCTACCATAACTAATGAACATTGCTCTAGGGACAAAAATTATCTGGAGAATGATAAATGGGAACGGCCACTGGTGGGCAAAAGTACTAACAATGAAATACTTAAATTGTCATGGAACAAAGCTGCTCACTGAAACTATTCCAGACAGTCCATGCACCCAAATCTGGAAATTGGTTAAAAGGATAATTCCTCTCATTAGAGATCAAATATCCAAAAATCTAGGGAATGGAAAAACAATTTCTATCTAGGAGGATAGAATAATGGGGAAAACCCCTTAAATCAACAACAAAATTTAAGGGGACTTCAGAGATGGATGGAAGAGCAAAGTTTTAACACTCTTTATTCTATTTTGGATTGGGATCAGAATAACTAGGTAAGATGGAAAAAATTGGCTACACTACCAAGACTAAAAAGTAAGTTGGAAATTTTAAAAGTCCATCTAGCAGGGGTCATGCCCATGAACATAGAAGAGAAGGACGACTTTGTTTGGGACCCAAATGGAGGGGATTACACAGTGAAATCGGGGTACAACCTCCTCCAAAAACTCCACAATCAAAATGACTGGAATCTTTGGAAGGCAGCTTGGAATTCAGAGAGTCTACCCAAAATTAAAGTCTTCACATGGACACTTCTCAAAGGTAAAATTATATCTAAAAAAAAAAAAAAAAAAAGGAATACAAGGGCCCTCAAAATGTGTCATGTGTCAAAAGGAGGAAGAATCAATCCAACGCCTCTTCATTAACTATATGGTGGTGAGAGAATGCTGGAAACATGCAACAAGTCCTTTGGAAATAAACATAAATCCAACAATTCAATAGACAACTCTTCACAAAAACTGGGATAAAAGCTACCCATATACAAAGAAGAAAGGCAACAATAAATAGGATATGGAAATGTCTCCCTTCAATCCTGTGTTGGAAAATTTGGTTAGCCCTAAACAAATGCATTTTCAAAGAACAAAAGCCAAATCTAGGCAATATCCTAACAAAAACTTGAAGCCCAATTGCAGAGATAATAAGTACAAATGGAATCTCAAAAATGGACCAGAATGGCTTACAACAAGAAGAGAAAGACTGGTACAGCAAAGCAATGTTAGAAAACAAAGCAAAAGCAACAGCTATAGCAAAAAATAAAGAATTTTACACAAACAAGAATTGGAAATTAAGATTGGAGGATAAAGAATATGCAGAATGGATAAAAGAACAGAAGGGACACATTCTCTTTTTTGATGGAGCTGCAAAAAATAACCCAAGTAAAGTAGGGGCAGGAGGAGTTATACTAGATCCAAATGGAAAAAAAAATAATAACCTATGAATGGAGCCTTGGAGAAATTACAAACAACAGGGTTGAAGCATATAGCCTTCTCCTAGGCACAAGGCTTTTAAACAAAAATGCAATCAAGGACCATATAATAATAGGGGACTCGGCTATCATAATAGCAGCATTGGATACCAAAAGGGACTTCAAAAGCATAGCCATCAACAAAATCTATCAAAGGATCAGAACAAGCTTTGAAAGCCTAGGAAAAATAACCATAAAGCATGTCCTGAGAAACCAAAATAAGGACGTTGATAGCCATGCCAACAAAGCAATTGATAGACCGATTGGGGTTGTCAAAGAGAATAATGAAGTTTATGAAGAAAGTATACCATGACCCCCACACCCAGTATGAGGATCGAGAAAGAAGATATAGATCCAAAGAATATCACAAGAAATTTTATAGGGGGGAATAAAAAATAAGAATCAAAACATCAACTCAATATGGAGATTGCATGAGGAAAACAGAGAATATATGTCAGCAGAGGTTCCCAACTATAATCAGCCTTGCTTAAAGCACACGACTCTCATAATCCCAAAAAGCTACACTTTATGATGAAACAAGATTCCAATTGTCTTCCTCTCCTGGGCGAAGTCAACATTAGTCACGTCAACCACGGACACCTGGACCGTAATAGTAATGCAAGTAATAGTCAGGTCTCCAAGTTCACCTGCACAAGCTCATGGGCAACCCAAGACAATAAGGCATTCAACAACAACAAGTCTCTCCTCATCAGAGACCAATACTTTAGGACCAGAAACCACAAAACATTGAAGAATTGCCACAAAGAAAGCGTGAGGAGATAGATGAAGAACCCTCGCACAAGAACCGTTGGATCCAAAGATCAACAGATAAGGAATGACATCAGAAGTATCAGGAGAGGAACTCGATGGAGGTAGATCAAGGGTCGAGCGCTAACTTGCGCGAGATTTAGTCAAAGAGAAAAGCGGGAATAAGTAGGAGTGGCATATCAGGAGGTGATTAAGCGATAAGTGATTTCAAGAGGGAACCCCCCGATTCCACTCACCATTGGACTCGTTGCAAGTAGGTGGGGTGAAATACTGCCTTATCATGGAGGTATTCTCTGCGCGATTTGCCCACCCAAAATCCTTGCTCGTTGTTGGATCTATTGCGTGTGGATCGATGGTAGTGGAGAGTCGTGCAGGTTGAATGATCGGCGTTCAGTGGTGTCTGTCAGATTTGACGTAGGAAGTCTACGGTGGAGACTCAGCCTAATAAAGGTAAGTTTTGATAATCGTGCCAAGGTTGTGGAAAAGCAGAGATTGAGTCACGTGTGTTTGTATTTATGTCCGCCTTTTCCAAAGTTAAGTGCGGGTTTTTGGTTAAGTCCACTTTTTCAAAGTTAAGTGTGGGTTTGGTCTCTTCGCAAGGCTTAAGGTGTTCAAATCACATTTTGTATTTTTTGAAGTTTATAAGAAACAGGGTTGTTAAATTAGTTGTGGGGACTGCGCTCCCTATTGCGCTCTACTTTTATCCAACCCTCCTTTGATTGTACAAGGAACTAGCTTCCTTCCACCCTTTTTGCAATATAAAAAAAGTAACTGACTGTGTTAAAAAAACCAAAAAAAAAAACAAAAAATATTATTTAGAATTGTGATCGAGGGAGAAAATGTTAGATTGTGAGTCCCTAGAATACCACCTTCTTATAAGTCATTATCCGTATCTATTGATCAAGTGTTATCAATCCATTGATGATTTTTCAGTGAGATATAGATCTAAAGATGATCAATTACATGTATTATATAATGATATCATGAGATCAATACATATATTGAGAATCACTTAAAGTCTTTTCTGTCAAGTTCTTGTTTCATGTTCTATTCCTTAACATTCATGAACAATCACATCACCAATTAAGCCCTAAGAACTTACTGCATTGGAGTCAAATTTCAATTCTTACTAAAATTAGGGGTGTACAATATTTTGTTAGTGAAATTTGAAGAAATAATGGTTGAAAATAAATACATCTTTATCATATTACTCATATATTAATTAACAAGTGAATCCAATTAGCCGATGAATGTTAAATCAGTACAACCAGACTTCTATTTTTTTTCATTTCTACGTGGTAATCACTAGTGCATGTCTTATCTTAGGCAAAGTTGGAGCCTTGGAGCAATGATAAAAAATTTAGCACCATAGTTCATAGATGGTCTCCAATGGTATTGCTTGCACTACAATAGATCCATATTTAAAGTGCTTATATACAATATTTAATAGTAAAATTTATAAAGAAAATATAGATACTAAGGAATTAAGGCAAATCCCCAAAATAAAAATAAATAAATAAACTAAAATGACATGGATGACTTTGCAACAATGGTCTAAGAAGAAGTTGGCAAGGAAATCACAAACACACTCATTCTTATGTGCTTTAGAGTGGGATAATATTCCAAAAATAACCATTGAGAGGTGAGCTCAACCAATGTTTTCCAAAGTTGCTAGGCATTTGGTTAGTATTCCATCGCAACAAGTGCCTAGTTTGAATACCCTAACTGAGGCACATAGTTTACACTGATGGGTTTACTAGAGATACCAATGAATGTAAGGGAGAATCCCTTTGGTTTCCTAGAAATATTTTTCCTGAAAAATATTAATAATATAGAAAAGGAGACCATTGCTTATGCCATCATAACAAAAAAATATGAGGTAAACTAACACTTCGAAAAACTTAAATGATAACTATTGGGAAACGTCTATATGCTTTCCTATTTTTAAACCCACTCTTATAACATAATATCTAATTTGACTACCTTTGGAAGTTGAAATCCAATATCTTTATAGTTTACACACCCCTAAGAATTTTTTGTAAGAATAATTTGAGATTCAACAAAGAAAGAATGGCATTAAGTTCTCTATGCTTTTACAGAAAATATGTGATGTTTCATTTATGGGCTAGCCTCTTTGTAAGTTTCTAAGTATATAGTTAGTTACTAATATAGCGTATAACAGACCATGACACATATATGTTGACTAAGGACTAAGAATCCTAACATTTAATGTTAACTTAACAATAGCATAATAAGTTATTACATAAAAAATTGATGTAAGCAAAGTTGGAAGTAGAAATTGAACTTCTTTAGAGTTCACACAATCTAAGAACCCAAGGTAAGAAATTAGCATAGATTCACAAAAGAGAGGGCTTTATTGAATAACTGAATATTTTTTATAGAAAATATATAAGGTTGCGTTTATGGGGCATGGGCCATCCTCTTACCTAATTATAGAGTCACTTGCTAATGGTGTAATATTTCATTTAGATACATTTAAGTTGACTAATGCTAAAATTAGAACACCTAAGATTTAATACTAACCAAGCAATCATAGAAGTTGTTATTGTGTATTACACTACCTTATTATATTTAATATTTATATTAGTGTCACTTTCTTCTCTGCATAAGAGTAAATTGTCCCCAATCTTTTTTATATGGGAAAATTGTTGTTCAAAAGATGTCAAACAAAGATATTTGGATTGCAAAGGTAGGGTCCTCTTTCGCCATTAGGCCAATGAAGTATACAATTGAGTGGTTGTCTCTTGTTGTCCACGTTTCAATATCCAGTAGGAATTTTCTAGAAGAGGAAGCTAAAATTAAAAAATTATCCTTGTTGGATGAATGAGTGGCACTTCTTGTTGAAGTTATGGTGGTTCACGGAACTTATATTACTCACATGTACAACATCATGGATGCTTACTTCAGGTAGAAAATCAAGTCAAAGAGAATGGGTTCTGCTAACCTACTTGATGGTATAAACTATATTTTGAGCCCCCTCCCCTCCCACAAGTGCTTCACTCTTGAAGCACAATGCTAGAGGAAGCATTCAGGAAATTGTGTTGGAAGTTTGCTTCCTAAATGCTCCATTTTGGGGGCATGATTCCTACAAAAAAAAATCTCCCTACCAAGTTCAAGAGAATTGATGGAGTGCTACTCCTAAGGGCTCCCTAATCAATTCCTAAACACTTCTGAGAGCACGAAAATGGTCCCTCGATGCTCTTACACAACTGAGGTGCAATTAGCTTTTTGTGTGTGTTTTGGAACCAAGTGAAGATTCCAAATGATTCTAAAAGGCATGGTTAGAGTTTTTTTTTTTAGAATTAAAACATTCATTCACTCATTTTTCTTTCATTGCATACACTTCACTTAACTTTGCTAGGAGGATTTTGAGTAGGCTTGTTGTTAGTTCTTGGGGAGACTGACATTGGATACCATAGGAGATTGAAGGGAGATTCGACAACTTGGAAGGAAGATTTAAGGCTACCATTTGTGAGAGATTGTAAGGTAGATTGAAGGTTTCCATTTGTGAGAGCTTGGAAGGGAGATTGAAGGCTTCCATAATCATTGAACAACCATTGGAGAGACAAAGAGGTATGCCATAAATCCCATTCTTTTTCTTTTTATTTTTTGTATAATTTTTTCATGTGTTGGGAGATAGAGGACGTCAAAGTACAAATAATAATGAGGAAAAAAAATACACAACACATACCATGGAGAGGAGGAATAAATAAAAGGGGATTATGATAATGAAAATGATAGTAATGATGCAGATTTTCAAAACCCCAAAAGTGATCTCAAAACCCTTGTGAAATTATGTGACAAGGCTTGAGGAAGGGCAAGGGGGTGGAACCACAAAATTTATATGGCCCCATTATCATAAAAAATACAAAGTTTCCTATACACATGTCAAAAAGAATCTATGTGGGATTATGCATGCCATGGGGTGAAGGTAAGACAAGTCCCAACCAAAGATAAAATCAAATACCAAAAGGAAGAGGAAGCACAAAACAAATCCAAAGAGCATGAGAGTTCAAAAAGAATGTTTAATGTTCTATTCCCATCCCCATACTATTCTATTCTTCCCTTCATATTCATAGTGTAGAACAATATCATATTTTCTTAACCAAGGTTGTAGGGATGATGTGGATGCAAAATTTTGTGGGTTTCTCTATGCATGTTGTGTACCATTCATTATTCTTCGTTCACCCTCTTTGAATGAAATGGTACAAGCCATCAACGGTGTCCCTAAAGGATACAAGATTCGTAAGTATGACAATGAAAGATACTTGGTACTTAATAGGGAAAAAACCAAAATCCATAGTTCTCTAAGAAGATTCACAAATTCTTGGAACCATTATAGGGTATGAATTGTGTTTGATGGTTGAAAAATGTTAAATGTGGGCCATCAATAGATATTCTTCATGTGTCTACAAATGTTGTAGTATTTCTTTGAGCCTATGGTCACTACTTATATCACTACATAAACCTTAATTAAAACCATTCAAGAGTTTGGACCCTATTCAAAGTTGGGCTTCAACATGCAGTCAAGAACAAACCACATGTTGTCAAGAATCTTTAAGAACACATACTCAAAGAGGAACATATGTATGGGGAGGTTAACTAATCAAGTTTCTATTGCTCTTTCATGAGTATTTGTACATAGGAGAGATGGTTGGAGTGGTTGAACTCACTCCAACTAATCATTCATTAGAGTGTTTTATACTTATATTTACATTCATATTTACTTTACATTTACATTATATAATGTGTGATGATGTTAATAATCCTTCAACATCTTCCCCCATCTCAATTCCTTATTCATCTCGATCAAGTGTGCAACAAGTATTGGGCCTCTACTCCTACAAAATTATCCTTACTATTCATCAACCATACATATTGATCTACATACGTAACTTAGTCATAATAGTCGTTATCTAGATAACAAAATACATGTATTCAAGGTTTACTATGAATTGTGAATCTCTAGGTGACTGCATATTTTACATACAACTCATCAAACATGTTATACAATCTATGTGTGCCTCAAGTTGCCTCTACTATTATATATTGTCACCCCCATCTGAGAATTGTCAAGGAAACCCCTCTCGAATTTAGATGGTCTCTGCCAAACTCAAATGAGTCCAGCACATTTAACTACTTCTCCTAGAGTTTCTTTATATAAGATAAATGAAGGTCTACAACATCAACCATCCTATTATGTTTCATTTCCCAACATAGGAAACTGTTTTGTTTTCTCATACTATGGGGCTCAATTAGTTCAATATTTTGTTGTCGTCATATTTTCCATTCAATGCTTATGTGTGTTCATGTCATCTGAAATCTCATTCTTGAATGACTTATTTTCACAAATGACCTGCTACAAGTGCTCAACTACTCAATCAAATAATATCTATTACTCTCCTTTAATGTTCTATCAATTTATTTCATTCCTACACTCAAATCTTCTTCCTCTTTTTAATATCCAAGATGGCTACATTGGATGCTCTATTTGTTAAATTGTAGCAAGAAAATGCTTCATTTGACTTGTGCCTTAGTCAAATGGAGAAATTTGAATTTCCACATCAGTAGAATGACTTGAGTTGTAGTTAGCATGAGTGACATGGCCAAGTCACTCATTCAAGTCAGCCAATTTTATTTTTTGGGAAAGAAGTAGAGTTTTGCATGAGTTGATTGCTAAGATTTAGAAATATAGTGGAGTTATAGTTAGTGAAACTCAGTTATCTGAGCTCTAGCCATTCCGCTAATTCTCACTCTACATACTTCGTCATGAAACTAAGACAATGCTTCCTTTCAGTTCATCCTATTTAACAATGTGTTTATATGTTTTTCATTTCAGTTAAATAATTTAGGATACAATGTACATTTATCTCGTCAAATAGGAGTTGGTAAACCTATGAGACACTTTGTGTAGTATACACAAGAGGTGAGCTCTTTACCTTGTCCTAAATGGCCTAAATCTATTAAGAAAAAAAATATATGGAACACGGTTTTGGAGGGAAGGATTGTCCAAAGGATGGCTCACAAATCAACTAGATGGTGCCTCATGCACCCAACTCTTGTTCTCGTGTGGCTAGCTATGTGTCACTAGGTAGGCCTAAATCTTGGCAATGTTGCAGATTCTGCAAAATCTACTTGCCATAATTTGAACCATGTTGACTCTGCAATAGCTAGCCACAAGTCATATTCCCCGACATTAAAGTTCTCAATGGAATGGGCCCTAACACTATTAATATAAAGATTCGTAAAAGAATAAAACCACACCATTCACTTACTATATTTACTATTTCAAAATGTATCAAATTCAAATCAACACAACATAAAAAGTATTTGAACATAACTACTGTAAAAGGAAACCTTATCATTCTACTTGTAGAAATAAAGAACAAGTAATCAATGCAACACCATACCTTGAGTGGGCCCTTCCTCAAGGTCGGCATGTGCCTTTTATGCTAGTGAACTATCAACATAAGCTTGATCCATCTACATTTACCCACATCAAGAAATCAAAACATAATCATGGACCTCCAATTTATTTCACAATGCACACATTTTTATATTATATATATATATAATCATGGACCTTCATATATATATATAGATAGATAGATAAAGGGGAACCATAATTTCAATTACATAACAAAACTATTCACCGAACGATGGAAAAAATAAGAAAAACAACCATTTTTTATAGTAAATAAATGGAATAGCTACAATAGTTTGAGCTACCATGGGAGTTGATACCCCTCATGGACAATGTTGTGACTTCATGCCAGCCATACAGGCCTATGGCATAGCCACCAATGCTGCATACTAAACTAATTCAGGCCCTGTTCAGTTATGTGATACATGCAATTGGTTGGGGTGTTGCATAATATCATATGCACACTATATAAATTCTTTAATTGTTTTATCATTACTTTGGTGGATATATGCCATACAAGTTGGCATGTTGGAGCTTAGACCATGGCACTGGTATGTCTATGTGGTTTCATTGAGTTGTCTTTCATCAACAAGAAAAATGATCCTCGTGGACTTCAAAGGTTTCAATCAAAAAAACTACCAGTTGCCCTTGTGCCTTTATACATGTGGTTTAATAATTATTTTGGTATTATACGTTCCCAATGGTTGTCCACCTATGGATAAAAACCTTTGAGGAACCATAGTTAGTCCATTTTATTGTGCACACGTCATAATTTAAACACACAAACATATATTTAACACCTAGACTTAATAACTCTTCAAAACATTCCTTAATTCAAATCTTAAGCAATAAATCAAGAAACATAATAAGCATAGATACCTTTGATCTTGAAAATCACAAAGAGCGTGTTTAATGATCCAAAAATCGAGAAAGAGGAATGAACTGATGCAAAAAGAAATGGTTTGATATTTAAAAAGGATGTCAATTCGACAGCTCATCATCTCCCCCTAACTGATTGTATATCATCATGTAGCTCATTTTGTTTATGGAATTCATGCATGCACATCACCCAGCTATATTAGTCGGAGAGTCCAAACTCTGCAACCTTGTAGTACCCCAATATCTTCTCAATTTACATCCAATTTTATCTTTCTTCTTCCTCGTCCCACTAAATATGGGTTATGATCTGAATTTGATTATTATATTATTTTGCATCCATCTCTATGCATTCAAAGTGGAAAAATTGGAGGAATCAGTTCACAGGACCATTTTTATCGGTGGGACCTAGTTTGGAAAAACGAGGTTTGAAACCTTCTGAGAGTGTTTTGAGGCATCAATATTTGTTGTTTTAGTGTTTCACCTTTTCATTTTATACACACATATATTTCCAACAGCGTAAGAAGCGTGTCAATCAAAGTCATTATGTGAAAGTTATGCCACTCAAAAGTTGACCTTCCTGTTTTTACACCCGTAACTCAGGAGAATGTTGTGTCAGGCTTCAGCCCCCATTATTCATGGAAAATTGGCAAGCCATGTGATTATGATGTAAAATACTCTAGAAGAGTATATATTGTAACAATGTTTAAAGAGTTGAGGTAGTCAAACTTAACCAATAGTAGGTTATTGAGTTGTGTTATAACTGAGCCACTAGGAGGAAGAGGCATTCCATTCTTTCAAGTGTATTTATTCCATAGCTGAGAAAAAATAGCCAAGATGGATAGGAGGTAGATCAATAGGGAGTATTTTTGCATTGTATTAGCCCATGGGTGATAGGCCACACTTCTTTTTACTTGCAACCATATTTCCAGACAGAGAAAGAGAGCAAAGCGACCTCACCTTCTAGTTGGGTTTTCTCTCAAAAGGGTTTCCCAAAGCATCTCTTGTGTTATGTGTATGTGTGATATTTTATTTTTTCATTCTCTATTTATGCATAAGTTTTATTTACATGCATACACTATTTAAAGTAAAATCTAAAAATCTAGAAATCTAAGAAAGTTATAATAGTGTAGAATTTCATATTTTTAATATAATATTATCAAATCTGTTGTGATGAACTATCTAGTGGAATATCCACGGTAGTTTACAGATCAGGTTCTATAAAACCTTAGGGGACACCAAAGAAAATGATAATGAATGCAAATCCCTACCCATTATGAGCCATGTTTTAGCAAGCAATAAGTGTAGAACATCGCCTTCTTGAGGGAAAAGACGAAGTAAGGATAGCCCATAGTGTTCTTGTCCTGTACCAAAGGTGTCAACGCTTCCCAAATATCATGAGGAACCAAAAGGACTTCCAATGAATATCTCGTAGCTATCCCATGGTACCATGTAATGGAATATCATTGATTGTGCCCGATATGCCTCATAGTAACTAAGTCACTTGGATCTTCCATTAGTATTTGTAGATCATTCACAACCAAGCCTGTAACTAGAAATTCATCCCTAATCATTAACTTAGCCTCAGTTTTTGTGTTACCATAGTGTTGAAGAATGTAACTAGCTTCAGTCTTCATAATTGTACTTGTCAAAAAAAAAATCTATTATTAAAGAAAATGACTTATTAAAGCATGGGTTTCATGCTTGGGTCAATGTTTTCTTGGTCAAAGCCTCCATTGAAGGCTTCTAGGTTTTATCTTAAGTCATTAGAGTCATTTTCTTTTTTATTAGACCCTTCTTGGGCTTTTGTATCATGTAAAATTAATTGGTTTTGAGTCAAAAAGGTAATTTGTCACCTCCACACCAAGTCGGCCTTGTCCCCAAGAAGTTGGCCTACTTGAGGGAAATTTGACCTAGAAAAAAGGCTATATGAGGAGAGACAATGTGACCTATTTTCACATTCACTCAACAAGTTGGATCTACAAGCAAAAGAGGTAGAAAAAGTTTGTGAAGTAGCTGGAAGAGGACGAATTTTGATGGGAGGATCTAAATTGATATTTTGGGCTATCTATCTCTCACATATGCGAATTTTTTGGGCAAATTGCAGGCATGAAATTTTGTCTCTACTACAGGTCCGAAATCTTGAAGTTGGGAGCTGAAATCCTGAAGCTGGGTGTTGAAACTATGGGTTGAGGTTGTTGCAGTGAAGCTGGTACTTGGAGACTTTTAGAAGGGCATTATACAGGAAGGAAGCACTAACTTGGTGGTTGGAGAAGGTCTTTTTCTAGGTCTAAGAAGTCTAGAAGTGTCTCATCTTGATTTGAATCTATTGAAGGGAGAGTTCTTAACGGGGTTTTCCCCTTGTAGGGGTTTTTCTGTAATAGATCTAACCCAGAAATATATGAGAATAACAATATGCCCAGAAATAACAATATGTGAATATAGAAATGTCTCACTTTATTAATCAAAACCCTTGAGGTAGGGTAACACCAAACAATCACTCCTTAAGGAAGGAGAACACTCCACAAGCCATATGCTTGCTAGTACAATATTCATTGACACCTGTCAATGGGGAGTCTCTAGCCTCTATATAGGATTCATACATACAATACCATGGTTCTCTTAATACCATACATCTAATACCATGGGCTTATCACATTATTGCTAACTACTTGTGGTTCCTTACATGATGCGGGTTAACCACTTTATTTATTAACTATGGCCCATCCCATTATTACATTATTCCCTTGGGTACCTTCATCTGTACCCCATACTATCCCCCCTAGGTATACTACATTCCACCCCCCTTAAACATGTTTCATCCCTGAAACATAAGAAGAACACAAATAATAAGATCTACTCAAAAGAGTAGTCCACTGGTACCATGCATGTGCATCTAGCCATCCAAGAGAAAGGTGAACCCTCGATCTAGATGGTGCCTCGCTCGCTTGAGATGGAAGTTGACCCTGGCGGCTCCTTTTTGTTGATGTGTTGTGGGTGGATCATCGCCCCTCTTTATATGTCACGCAAGGGTTGTTGTCCTTGTGGCTAATTTGTTGCCATCGTGTTGGTTGTTTTCTTATGGGGTGATGTGGGTGGTGATATGCTGAAGTTTTAACCAACAGCGTATCTTTCTTTAATTCATCACCTAATAGAGCCTGGTTAGTATCTGGTACATGTTGTGGCACCTGTTGTTATTGCTTATCTTCCAATATTACTTCAATCACGGATTCCTCAGATATTGTATCAGCACCTGTAACATTTTCTGCTTCAGCCTCTTTGGACTCTACCTATTTTTCTGGTACCTAGTTTGATGTTTGTGTTTGGTTGTCGATCATAAAAGGTTCATCATCTAATGTGTCAATGTCATTAGAGCTTTGTGCTTCTGCCTCCATAGTCTCTTCTTGGGTCTTAATGGAGAGATCTTGCAATGTAATTTTCTTCTTTTTATACCAGAGCTTCAGGAATTTCTTCTACACATTAATATTGATAGTACCAACATATTCCATCCAAGAGTATCCCAAAACAACATCCACATTAGCTATATCTGAAGCATAAAAATTAGAATGCAATACATACTTATCCATAGAAATATTCAAATCTTTATAAACTTGCACCTCCTCATTATTAACATGTGTGTGCTCCATTTGTTTGGCAGGGACTTCCAATCGTTTAGCCAAAAGAACATTAATAAAATTATACTTGTGACTATGATTGATAGACACAATGATCTTCTCCTTTTGAATACATACATGAATCTGTAATAAGGAGATACCATCAGAAAATAGCCCCTTATGAGTCTCATTCACCTGTTTTCTAGCATGAGACCATTTTTCTAAAAGGATTTCTTCTAGTTTTTCACGATGAAGTCACCGCACTGAATCGTCAAGTGAGTACTACTATTTAGTAGCCTCATATTTTATATTAAATATTAGGCAACTTGTCCAAAAAAATTTGTTTTAAGACTTGTGATATTTTATAAATTCTTAATAGTAAGACCCTTATCGTTCCCTGTAAAAAATTTCTTGCTAGAAGCCATGAAGAGGGTTTTGAAAAAAATTCACTTACTTGGCGAAAATTTGAAATGGCCACAGTTCAGTCAATATTGCTCAGAATCCTTATTATGACCTGTTTTCGGAAATGGAACAACCATTCTGCATCTTCTAGCGTGGTAGAAATCCTGATCTAGACACTTTGGAATGTCAAATTCGCAGTGCAATTGTCCGTCGTTGCAAAAAATTCTAAAAAAAAAATAAGAGCTGATTTTAAATCAGCGATATCTCCCTCATCCGAACTCCGATTTGGCCGATTGTTTTTTTGATATTTGGTAATTTTTCAAGAGGATTTCAGATCTATAATTATTTTCTCAAATTTCCCCACAAAAAATTAACTGGAGATCCATCATCCGCGAATTTTCGTCAAAAAATTTATGCAACACATTTGATTTTTAAATCAACGATATCTCCCTCATCCAGACTCTGATTTTGCCGCTTTTTTTTAAATTAGGTATTTTTATCAAAGAACCCAGATCTGCAATTTTTTTCTTCAAATTTTGCACCAGAAATTACATATTTGATCTGCAAATTCGTCGCCCCAAAAAATTCCTGCAAAAATAAAATAAAAAATAAAAATAAAAAGAATTTTCCGCTTTGCCCAAGAAAGTGCTCTAATACTAATTGTAATAGATCTGACCCAAAAATATATGAGAATAACAATATGCCCAGAAATAAAAATATGTGAATATAGAAATGTCTCACTTTATTAATCAAAACCCTTGAGGTAGGGTAACACCATACAATCACTCCTTAAGGAAGGAGAACACGCCACAAGCCATATGCTTGCTAGTACAATATTCTTTAAAACCTATCAATGGGGAGTCTTGAGCCTCTATATAGGATTCATACATACAATACCATGGGTCATTACCATGGTTCTCTCAATACCATACATCTAATACCATGGCCTTATCACATTATTGCTAACTACTTGTGGTCCCTTACATGATGTGGGTTAACCACTTTATTTATTAACTATGGCCCATCCCATTATTACATTATTCCCTTGGGTACCTCCCTCTGTACCCCATACTATCCCCCCTAGGTATACTACATTTTCCCTGGCTGAGTGCCTACATCGTGTGTCTCTTATTCTTGTGATATTCATACACATAATTTGGTAATTTCTTGATGAAAGATAAACTAATTAATAAGTAAAGGAAGCTAAAATAATTCATAAGTAATTATCAAGAAAGAGGAATCAAACCCTAAATCATACTAATATTGATTTCTTAAGATGGTATCAGGGCTAAGGTCGAAGAAGGTTGGAGATCACTTTTTTGGCTTGGAAGAAAATGTTACTCCCTCTATGAAAAATTAATTGAAGACGGGATTCAATATCATAAGAATTGCACAAAGCTAGATTGGAAGGATCATCTACAACCTATCTAGGAAATTCAAAAGCAAAGGATTCTTGGCTACACTTATAGTGGACCTAAGAGACAAAAACAGTTATGAAGTCAAGGGCCTTGGATCTACATCATTGATGCTAGAAAATGGAGCCAAGCTACATCTCAACAATATGGTCTATGTTCCAGAATTGAAAAATAATTTACTTTCAATTTCTTGTTTAGAAGATAAAGGAGATAGGGTTGTCATTGTAGATGGTAAAGCTCTAGTTTGGGGAAAATATTCAAGCATTGATAAGACAAAATCTATTGGAGTTCATGAAGGAATACTATATAGAGTTATAAAACCATCTCCTTAAGCCCTAGTTCACATGGAGATCTATCCTATAGAACCATGGCATAGAAGATATGGGCATATACATTACAAAATCATCCCCTCTCTCAATCAAATGGTAAATGCCATCCCTGACATCAAGGAATATTGTGAAGGAGTATGTAAGGGATGTGCTTTGGGAAAGAATAAAGGAAAAAAACTTACAAGTAGTGACACAAGGTCTAAAGAAATATTAGACCTCATTCATTCATGTGTGTGGGCCAATGTCTAACAAATCTCTTGGAGGCCATATTTATTATGTGACCGTCATTAATGATCATTTTAGAAAGACATGCCTCTACCTATTCAAGACAAAGTACGAAGTATTCGAAAAGTTTAAGGAGTTTATATCTGAAGTAGAGACCTTAACCAAAAGAAAGATAAAGACTTTCAGATCTGACAATGGTGGGGAATACACTTCAAAAGAATTAATTGCATATTGTAAAGAAGTAGGTATTAAGAGGAATCTTATTGTGCCCTATAATCCTGAGCACGATGGAGTTGTAGAAAGTAAAAATGGAACAATTAAAGAATGTATATGAACTATGATATTTGATAAAATATCTACCAAAGTTTCCATGTGGAGAAGTAGCGATGACAACAGTATATATACAAAATATAAGTCCTCATAGAATCCTTGATAATATGACACCTTTCACAAGGAAGAAGCCATGTGTGGACCATCTCTAAATCTCTGTGTGCCTTGCATACATCCATGTTCCAAAGGACAAGCGAAAGAAATTAGGTTCTACAATCATTAAAGAGGTATTTGTTGGCTACAATATTTCTTCAAAATCATAATGATAGAATTTACATCAAGGAAGGAAGACAAATTGAAGTCAGCAAGGATGTTATATTCAATGAGAATCATGCCTACTAAATATCCAAGGATATTTCGATCAATTTTGATGACGAAGGTATACCAATATTTGAAGAAGAATAACATCATGATAAGACAACTACAAACCAAGAAGAAGAAAAAGAATAAGGACTAAGTGATCCTATTCAACTTGTGATCATTCCTTAAACAAGGAAGATCCCAAATTGGTTAAAAGACCAAAGAGATATTCAAGATATGCAGCATATATGAAAAAATTGATAGAATCTTAACCAACTACATTTGAAGAAGAATCTCATAAAGAATAATGGAAGAAGTCGATGCAAGAATAATAGCAATCCATCATGAAAAATGTGTTTTTGGAAATCGTTCCTAGACAAAGTGAAAAATCGGTTGTGACTTCAAAATGAATTTACAAAATCAAACATGTGATTGATGGAAGCACAGAAAAATACAAGGCGATATTCGTTACAAGCGGATTCTCACAAAATGAAGGCATAGACTATAAAGAAACCTTTGCTCCTACTGCCAAGTATACTACTATAATATCTTTGGTTTCACTAGCTTCTGTGAAGGGATGGAATATCCATGAAATGGATGTCAAAACAATGTTTGTAAATCAAACCATTGATGAATAAGTGTGCATTGAACAACCGAAAGGTTTTGAAATAAATATTAGGGATACGCATGTTTGCAGACTCAAGAAATCCCTATATGACTTGAATAAAGCTCCTAGAGCATGCATTACTACATTTGGACGGAATTTCTGATGGCGGAATCTGACATAATGGCTAAAATCAAAAAAAATTATCGAAAGTTATATGATTTTTTTTGTTTTTTTTCCAAAATCCTGACTACCGTTGAATATATCACATCCGTTCCTTATCGGTCGAGTATTCGATGGAATGTCCTATCTGGTCAATTATTGGATAGTCTTTTATAGTCCCTCCTGTTATCGAATAACTGGCGATAGTTCTTTTATCGTCAGATATCTGACAATATATCTAATATGAAAATGTGTTGTCCAATTTCCTACAAATGGTAAATAACCATTGCATAACGTTCAATTCCACCATTAATGGCCTTTTGTACTCACAATGTTTAATATGGGATTGCTTTTGATTAGTTTTACTAATTAAAACAAATATAAGATTAATATTATAATTAAATATAATATTATTAATACATGATTAATATATATATTCATATTAATATCTATAATATATTAATATTATATTATATGATTTTAATATAAATTTCATATATAAAGTTATTCAATATATTATTATAACTATAATTGTTATATGCCAATTTGTCACATCCGATCAAGAGGCCTCATATGGGATCAATCAACATCTTATTCCCCCTTGTCATCATCTTGCACAAAGCCATAAGCATGCCTCTTTCATTCCCCATAGTTTCTGCCTAAAACCTCATCATCTGAGCCAATTTTAGGACCAACGCCCCCTAGCCTGTTGTTGGACAGCATTCACCTACAATTTTCTCCATTGTGGCCTACGTTGATCACCTACAAGTTTCTCCCCTTTGCACCTACATTGGTTCTAGAAATTCGGGAAAAAAACAGAAATTATGGAAGCTTTCTCTTTTAGAAGCTTCCAGAATTTGTTACAACCACACCTTAGATAAAACATTCAGATCATATCCTACCCTACTTTGGAGTTTCCATCCCTTATCCTTTGATCCCATCCTCCCATCAAAGATGGATATAAAACCTTATATTGGTAATTGGATATGATATCCCAACTTACCCCACTCCTTTATATATTTACAGCCTTCCATATGCAAGAGGTTGGATTTTTTAGAGTGATTATACCCTTATGTTGTTGTTTTGAGAGGTTTCATTTCATGAATTTAGGGTGATTGGAGGTGCACATTGTGACAAGGAAATGACAAGTTATCCTGGACGAGCTCTTCTACAAGATCAACATCTATTTATGGTTGTAACTCCTTCCATTTATATTAATGCAAAGAATTCTTTGTTTTCATATATATGATGTTGTTATTTCATGTATTTCAATGCCATGTTGATCTATTGAATAAAGTATTTAGATGATGTTGCATACATCTAGTTGTTTGTTGGCTTGTGTTATCTAACTATGTAGGTTCTAATTTTGGCAATCAAAACTAGAATTGAAGCATTCAAGCTAAAGAAGGAGTGAAGCATGCAATGGATTCTAGGTAGGCTTCATTCTGTCATCTATTTACTTTAGGTAGGCTTCATTCTCTCTATTGTTCTAGGTTATCCACCAAACCTAGTGGTGATGTTTTTGTCCGCAATCATAAATCTCGCATAACAAATCGGCGATTCTATTGGGGAACGGTGTATTCCCTTGGCGGTTCCTTTTTCCATTGTGTTTGATTACCTATTTGATAAACCTTTGCTACTTTACCCAACAAAGAACAGACCTAGGAAGAGATTTCATTGAGTCTCTTTTGCATTTTTTGTGTCAGAATCCTTTATCTCTGAACTAACGCTCCCCCAGTTCCTCTGACAAAGCATTGCACCTCACCTGGGCCCACTCTGTACCAGCATTGCAAATCACTGGTGCCTCTTTTGCACCAGCATTGGCCCTTGTTTTTAAACAAACATTTCCCTTGTTTTTTAGTGTCTCTTTGATCAGCCTACTTCCATATGACCTTCCCTGAGTCTTGAGTGTTTTTTGGTCTCTCTAAAGCATCCATTTGGTTTGCATTTGTGTTTGAATGCCTTTGTTAAGAATTGGTTTTGATTTTTCTCTGTTCTTATCATTTGGTTGCTTCAAACTAATTGTGTTTTGTCATTGACTGCTTGGTTGAATTGTTGTTTTAGTGCACATTCTGAAAAGTGTGTTTGAATCAATGATTAGACATTTTCATCTTAGTTTTCTTCATTTCGAAAAGTAAGCGTGTTGAAAATAAAAAATAAAAATTGCATTGGCATTTAGGGTTTTGTATGTGCATTGATATAGGAATAGTTAAATTGAAAGGTAAATTGCATCTTTCATCATGTTTGTTGCATGTTGTATGATGCATATTGATTGTTTTTTCCCTTCCGTAGCTAAATTTTCATTGAAAGAGAAAGATTTCAATTTTCTCATGCTATATTTTCATTTTAGCATATTCAGGTGACATTTGTGGTGAGCTCAAAACTGAAACTTAATCAAAGATAAACAGTAAAATTTGTTGAATCAACCTAAGGATCATTTGAAACCTAACGACACACATAGATGTCTAGGCTAGAGACGTGTTCTAATGCCTTTAAACTTAGGAGTTGTCATTGTTTTCCAGTGTTGTATCTTGGTGGTGAAATCTCGTTCCACGTACGTAAGTGTATAGGATCATTCTCCACATACCTTCAGGTATATTAGATGGCACTCCACGCATGATAAGTATATGGGAACACTCTCATCAAATGGTTATGCATTGGACAACACTACTATGAGCTTCACTCCCACATACCATCGAGTATATTTTGGGAGTCATCTATAGGTTTTTATCCATCCATAGGTAACCAAGTCAGTCACCTTGTACACCATGATACACTGAACATAGCATTCGAGGAGATTTCCTACACGTACGTTAAGTCCTTGGTGCTCCAAGGTGTACATTGCAATTCATGGCTACTTGGTAAATATTTTGCCTAGTTTACCCCTTTATTATATTTTGTGTTGTCAATTTCTAAAATCAATTTAATAATTGACTGCAGAACAACATCATTACCATGCAACAACTCCTTATTAGATCTTAGCTTGAGACTAATGGCAATAATTCTCGAGTCCACTAGTCAAGAAAACCCCCCTGATGGAAATCTTGGTCATTTTCCTTCTTTTGGAAATAATTGTGCTCCTTATATGGCAATGTTGTCCCTTCCTAAATTTATCATTGGTTTTCCAGATTGGTTTTTTTTTTTACCCTTATGGTTCCGAATGTACAAACTACTTCTCAACAAAGATATCCTCCACCTAAACCATATCAACCTCAAGTTAATCCTAAAGTTGACCCTTTTCCTTCTTTTCATGTTGTTTCTTCATCTCTTTCTTCCTCCTCGCTTGGTGAACTTATTGATTCTAGTAACCATGAAGGTAATAATAAGAAGAAACGGAAGATGAAGAAGCAAAATTAGCAGGGGGCAACCAAGCAACCATTGCTACATATGTAACTAGTATGGAGAAACCTTCCAATTAACTGTGCAAAGTTAAATTCCCTTCCATGCTTTGTAAGGGTGATCAACTTCTTGGATATTCTCCTCGTATTCCCAAGGTATTATAAGTGTGGTCTACAGGCTCACATCGACATTTTTCATTAACCTTTGGAGATCATGTTGGTGATAAACCATCCACTAGTGATAGTAAGGTCCATGAGAAAAAACGTAATGTCAAATTTCCTTGTAAGCTATGTGAAGGGAATCATCCTATTCACCTTTTTACTTATATGGATGAAGCCTCAAAAGTGTTGGAAAACATTACATCTTCTCAGCCTCAACTCACGGCTAGTTATTGAAAGCTTTCTCCCAATCCTCCACTAGTTGATATAGTGATTGATCATAATCCATCTCCAGTCAATCCCACTCTCTCTGAACATGAATCCCATGAGATTGTTCCTGACCAGCCATTGGTTGAGAAAATGGTTGAATCGATTCCACCTTCAGTTGATCGTAACTTTCCCATAGAGAGTAAACTCCATACTACTTAGGCTCTTCTCGTTTCTTCAGATTCCAATGAACATGGGGTTATCCTCTTGTTCCAGTGGCACAGGGAGGAAATCCTCTCGTTCCCACAGCACTGAAGAGTATTTCTCTCGTCCTCATAGCACAAGGGGTCAGTTCTCTCGTTCCCATGGCACCCCCTCCAAGTAGCATGGTCACTTCCTTTTATTGGAGTCAACTGGTAGGATATCGTCTTCCTCCTTACGTGCCCTTCTAGATCATAGTACGGGATTATAATGTGGTCGTACCTAGCACATTCATAGATGAATTTGAATCTGTTAGTATTTTTTCCTCAACTCCTTGGAAAGATTAAGGTTCTCCGTAAATTGTGCCTATTACCCAGAATCTGTTGGCTTTTAACAAAGGAGCTAGTCAACCATTAGGGATCCTTCCTAAGTTCCCTATTAATTTGGGAGAAAAGACTTTCTATACTAATGGGATGGTAGTCCAAGGCCCTTTGGATTTTAATTTACTCCTTGGGCCTTACTATGTTTATTTCGTGGGAGCTCTTGTCTCTTCAATATTGTGTGTGATGTGTTTCCCACATGAAGGAAAAATTGTGACTATTGACCAACTTTTGTTTGTTGGTCCTAATTTGACTCCCAATCAACCAACTTCCCTAAATTTTCCTTATGTGCAAGTGGTATCTTCCCTGCCATAGGTTAATTATGTGGCAACCTATCCCATTCATGTACATACTGATGAAGATGAGCCTTCCACTATCTACTCAACTTATTACGACCTAGATCCAGTAGGTGATATAGTGCATCATTTAATGGGGGCATTGGAGTCTGATCTTTCCACTAGATCCTTTGATTCCTTCCATAACGTTGTTTTCCCATCTTATGAGAACCTCTTGGAAGCCATGGTCTCATGGAGGCCATGATATGATTTTGGAGAAAAGTTCATTTTCTTGTGTCAAGCTCCTTAAAAAATGAATCAAGGTCCTGAAGCACAGTTCCTTTTCTTGTGTCAATCTCATTCAAAAATGAAACAAGTTGTATTAAGCATAGTTATTTTTCTGTGTCAAGCTCATAAAAAAATGAAATAAATCCCCTTTCCATTCGATTCTTTGATTTTATCTTGTAAATTCCCAATCGAGTATTTCACTTGATCTCGTAAATAAACCTTCATTCCATCCACCTGTTACCAACTAGTAGTATACTTAGGTGAATGAAATGAATCTTGGGGGGCATGCACCTCGAATTGAATCATTATTCTGGGGGCATGAAAACTTATTTCAAGCATAGTTTTTCTCTATTTCAAGCGTGTGTAAAAATGAAACCACTCTCAAGCACAGGTTTTCTCATGTTTCAAGCTTGTGAAAAAAAGAAATCATATTCAAGTAATTTCAAGCATAGTTTCCCATGTTTCAAGCTTGTGTAAAAATGAAACCATTCCCACTTTCCCTCTCATGATTTCCATTTTTTATTAGCCTATTTTTGTCAAATGAGCCTTGGTTTTTCTCGTTCCATCGTCACCATATGCTTAGTTGATCATACACTTTCACTTGGTTGTCTCACCCTTTCCTGAGGAATAATTGTGATGAATAGTCTTGTTAGCGAGCCTCTTGACCTTTCTGTGTTTTGAGAATTTCCACCATGACCGAAACCAGTTTCTATCCCTTTATACCACTCATTCTTCTAGGAGGATTCCTCTTTCAGCTCTTTTTAGACTCCCAAAATTTGAAAAGATCACGGAGCACTTGTCTTTTCAAACTCATAAAAGTGAATGAAAAGACATCTACTCAATATAAGTTTAACCCTTTTCTAGACTGAGAAAGACTATCTACAAAAAATTAATGCCTTAGTCGAACATGGCTAAGAGGTTCTATTGAGTATTGATTTCTACCTTTTTGGACTTGGGAGACTATCTATGAAAAGGGACATCTGGAGTTTTCTTTTTTGCCTCTTTTTCAAACTCTCTAAACATGAACAATATGTCGAGTTTTAACTTCACTGGACTCGTTAAAACATCAAACAGTGATGGACTTGTCGAACATGACAGATCAAGCATATTTTATCCTCCTTGAGCTTGTTTTAAAAAAAAGAGGTACTAGCCAGTATGGTCGGTGAAATTGGGAAAATAGGGTATTCCATTTGCTAATGGAAGTGAGTCGCTCTTGAACATGACACTCTTCCACTTCATCTTTGTGGTTGTTGGGTTGGCTAATCTTTTTGTATTTTGTTTATCATACCGTTTTCAGAGCGTCCATTTTGGTTTTGGGTCAATGATTCCAACTCCATGCAGTGTCTTCGATGTGTTCAAGAGAATTCGTTTAGTTAATATCCATTACAATACTCTTAAGCCTTCATTCCATGTTTGTCTTTACTGATCTAGTTTTGTATCAACATCATTTTGTCTCAATCAAGATACCTATTTCATGTCGTTATGGGGGATACATCAAGGCCCTCCTGTGACGAGTCACTTCCTGTTGACATTAGCACATTATCCAGGAAGTTGACTTATAAATAACCCTTTGGTACCTTAGTACTTGCATACATCAATGGAAATTTTCGTCGTTCTCGGTGATAGGTTTACATCAATGGCCTTCAACTGAAAGACTATGTGTGGTGTTCAACATCAACTCATTTATTCACACCATATGAATTTTATTGTAGTACCTTGAGAGCCATTAACGGTGGTTTCTCTCGCATCTATTAATGGATTACATCATCGTTCAGCAATCAAATGGTGTTTACCATGTTCAATCTCATCTCATTATTTCACATGGTTAGACTCGTACGTTAGTTGGTCATGTGAAGGAGATAGAAGACTCCAGATCTAGTTTCATCCATCTGGGCTGTGATTTCAGGAGTTATAAAGAGATCACAATGTATGATGGCCATGATCATACAGATAATCATCCATTCATGGGTCCACTAGTTGTCATTTGTGGACGCGTCTTTTGATCATTGTACATGTTATGTTAACTTATGTGTTGAGTAATGGTATGCCTCCCTCAACAAGAAAGATGTCATGATGAAAATGTATTGTAACAGATGAAGCTCAGCGGTTGTTCTTGATCTCGACTTATCACAAGTTAAATCACTTCAGTCATCAATCATCATTTCTGACTTTGTGCTTTAGGGGGGAATATGTTATAGGTAATTTTGTCACATTTGATCAATAGGCATCCTAATGGGATCAATCAACATCATAATCCCCCTTGTCATCATCTTAAACAAAGACCTAAGATTTCCTCTTTCATTCCCCATAGTTTCTGCCTAAAACTGCATCATCTGGGCTAGTTTTAGGACCAACAGTCTCTGGCCTCTTTTTGGATAGAATTCACCTATAGGTTTCTCTATTGTGGCCTATGTTGATCACCTACACGTTTCTCACCTCTGCACCTGCATTGGTTCTAGAAATTCAGGAAAAAGAGAGAAATTTCGAAAGCTTCATCTTCCAAAAACTTCCAGAATTTGTTACAACCATTTACATCAGATAAAATATCAGGATCCTATCCTACCCTACTTTGGAGTTTCCATCCCTTATCCTTTGATCCCATCCTCCCATAAAAGGTGGATCTAAAACCTTAGAATGGTAATTGGATAAGAGCTCCCAACTTAGCCCACTCCTCTATATATTTACAGCCTTCCATATGCAAGAGGTTGGCTTTTGGAGAGTGATTCTACCCTTATGTTGTTATTTTGAGAGGTTTTATTTCATGCATTTAGAGTGATTGGAGGTGCACATTGTTACAAGGAAAGGACAATCTGTTCTGGAGGAGCTCTTCTACAATATCAACATCTATTTATGGTTGTAACTCCTTCCATTTATATTAATGTAAAGAATGATTTTTTTTCCTATGTGTGATGTTGTTATTTCATGTATTTCAATACAATGTTCATCCGTTAAATAGAGTATTTAGATGATATTTCATAGATCTTGTAGTTTCTTAGCTTGTGTTATCTGACTGTGTAGGTTCTAATTTTTGCAATCGGAGCTGGAATTGGAGCATTCAAGCTAAAGAAGGAGTGAATCATGTGACAGATTCCAAGTAGGCTTCATTATGTCATCTATTTACTTTAATGAAAGCATTGGGTTCCTTGCCTCTCTGTTGTTCTAGGTTAGCCACCAAACCTAGGGGAGATACTTTTGTCCACACTCGTAAATACCGCATAACAATAATGTGTGTGTGTGTGTGTGTGTGTGTGTAGAGGCCCTAGTATAATATAACTTTGACATAGTTTCTATATATATTAGTTGTAATTGTTTTCAAAGGTTGTAGGCTTATTTTGAGGTTAATTTTTTAACAAAATCATCACTAAAAGTTTGGTGACAAAAAATGCGACATAACATTCCTCAAGGAGACCAAGGATGTGTTGGATTGACGTTGAGGGCTTCTGAGGACACACTGTTGCAGGGTCTTGATGCCAAGGATAATTATAATAACATCAGCTAAAATCATTGTAGAGACTATGGACACATTGTAAGGAGACATGAATATCATCCATTTGTAAGTTATTTATTATGTCTCTGTATTGTAGATCGTTTTTGTAAATGTTTATATGTATATTGTATTTTAGATTGTATGTCTTTGTATTGTAAATTGTATGATATTTCTATTGTAAATTTATTTTATAATATTCTTTTGAGAGGTGTTTGAACTATGTTTTCATCTTGATGTGGACTAGAAATATTATTTGATTATTTTTGTTAGGGTTGATTAAGGGGTTAGGTCTAATTAGGGGTTAATTAATTGATGGGCTTAGGGATAAGGGTTTATTGTTTAAGGGGTTAGAGGTTGGGGTTTAAGGGCTTAGGTGTTAGGGGTTTAAGGGCTTAGGGGAATCAGGTTAAGGTGTTAATGGGTTAATGTATATTGCTTAGGGGGTTGATTTGGACCTAGAGGATTTATAGGTTAATCATGGGTTTTTATGGAGAATTATTAATATGTTCTTAAAATATATTATGAAAAATATGAAATTAAGAAAGAATATGACATTACAATGATGAATACAAAATAATATCAATATGTTTTTTTATTATGGTCGTGATTATATATCTCAGAAAGTATCTCACTTTGAACAAACTAGTCTCCTAGGTCTGTGTCTTAAACATACTAGTCTCTTATGCATTGATGATGGTTATATCCATCTCTTTAATGTCTGTGTGTCCCTGTTGGTGTCGCGAGCTGGGCATGCCAAAACGTCTACCCAGTAGTGGTGCTCGTGCGACGAGTTGGTGGGTCAGCCCGACTTGGCAAGGGGTGACTACATAAAAGAAGTAATGACAACACATGACTAAAAAATTATAATATTTTGTTGTCATGGTGAGAAAATGAAGGTTTGGCACCCGAGTTCCAATGGGGGTGTCACGTGCTAGGCACACCAAGGCACCCAATGCCCAAGGGGGCGTCGCATGTTGGGAATTCCTGTGCGCTTGTGCAGCAAGGGCACCCATGTGATGAGTTGGTGGGTCAATCCAACTTGGCAAGGGATTCTTGCACAAAAGAAGTAATGTCTTCCCATGACTGCCTATGAAAAGAGTTCCCACAAGGGGGTCTCATAAATATAATTTTCATAAAATTAAGTAAATTAATGTTTAGGAGTTAAAAGTTGGTTTATAATTGATTATTGATCATGCAACATGGAAAAAACAAATGAAAATATTTTGTTTTCATTGATGAGTTAATGATTTGTCTTCACTGATTTGCAAAGCAGGGAAAACGTTCATGCCCTCGGAGCATCCGCACGAAGTCGGGGTGCCCGTGCACCCATGGGGTCATCGCATGTTGGGAATTCCAGTGTGCCCGCCCAACAGGGGCGCCCATGCGACGAGTTGGTGGGTCAGTCTAACTTGGAAAGGGGTGCCCACATAAAAGAAGTAAGGTCGGCCTATCACAGCCCATGAAGGTTTCCCACCAAGGGGTCTCATAATGATTTTTAGAAAATTCACTAAAGTAATGTTTGGGTGTTAAAAGTCGATTTACAATTGATTGATTACAAATGTGGTACTAAAAAATTATAATATTTTGTTGTCATTGATGAGCGAATGAAGGTGAGGTGCTTGGGCGTCCATGGGGGCGTCGCGTGTTGGGCACACCAGGGCCCTCGCCCGGTAGGGGCGCCCATGTGACAAGTTTATTGATCGGCTAAGGTCGACCCATAACTACCCATGAACAAAGTTCCCACCAAGGGTCTCATAATTATTTTTAGAAAATTGAATAAAGTAATGATTGGGTGTTAAAAGTTGGTTTATAATTTATTTATTATGCAACATGGTACTAACAAATTATAATATTTTGTTGTACTAATGAAGGAGGGGCGCCTGGCTGCCCATGGGGGCATCGCGTGATGGGCACACTAGGGCACCCGCCCGGCAGGGGCACCCGTGCAACGAGTTGGTGGGTCAACCTAACTTAGCAAGGGGTGCTCGCACAAAAGAAATAATTTCGTCCCATGAATTCCCAAGAACATATTTCCCACAAGGGGGTCTCATTATAAATATGATTTTTAGAAAATTAAGTAAATTAATGTTTAGGTGTTAAAAGTCGGTTTATAATTGAATATTGAACATGCAACATGGAAATAACAAATGATAATATTTTGTTTTCATTGATGAGCTAATGATTTGGGTTAACTGATTTGCACAGCAGGGCAAACGCACATGCCCTGGGCATGCCCTCCTGAAGGCGGAGCACCCAAGCTCTAATGCGGGTGTCACGTGTTAGGCACCCAACACTCATGGTGGCGTCGCATCCTTGGCATGCCAAGGCTCCCACCCAACAACAATGCCCATGCAACGAGTTGGTGGGTCATCCTGACTTGGTAAGGGGCACCAACATAAAATAATTAAGGTCGGCCCATAACTTCCCATGAAAAAAGCTTCCACCAAGGGGTCTCATAATGATTTTTAGAAAATTCACTAAAGTAATGTTTGGGTGTTAAAAATTGGTTTAAAATTGATTGATTATGGAACATGGTAATAAAAAATTATAATATTTTATTGTCATTAATGAGAAAACGAAGGCGGGTTTCCTAGGTGCCCATGGGGACATCGTGTGTTGGGCACACTAGGGTGTCTGGCGCCTATGGGGGCCTCACGTGCTAAGCACACCAGGTCGGCCGCCCGGCAAGGGAGCCCGTGTGACAAGTTGGTCGGTCGACCCAATTTGGAAAGGGGAGCTCGCGCAAAAGAAGTAATGTTGGCACATGACTGCCCATGAAAAAAGTTCCCACAAGGGGGCCTCATAATGATTTTTTTTAAATTAAGTAAATTAATGTTTAGGTGTTAAAAGTTGGTTTATAATTGAATATTGATCATGCGACATAGAAATAAAAAATGATAATATTTTTCTTATGTCATAAGCTAATGACTTGTGTTCAATGATTTGCACAGCATGGTGAACGCCCATGCCCTAGGTGTGCCCACACGGAGGAGAGATGCCTGGGGAACCATGGGGGCATCGCATGTTGGGCACACTAGGGTACCCGTACGATGATTTGGTGGGTCAGCCCAACTTGGCATGGGGCGCCCACACAAAAGAAGTAATCTCTGTACAATGACTTCCCATGACTTGAGAATGGGGCCAATGTTGAAATTTTTTTAGTTTGTGCTTATATGCATTGAAATTGACATGGTTATGCTAGATTCATGCATTGACGATATGAGAGGGCTTTGAGACTCAAATATGACTCACGGAAAGAATTCAAAAATCAAATGATGAAATTATAACATAAATAAATGTCAAGGATATGAAATTATTTATTACTATTTACCAACTATGGGCTTACTAGCACTAAGTGTCCTTCCTTATCGTATGGAAAGTCATGAGGCTATTCAGTCCTCATCCGATGGTATTCATGGTTTGATAAGAAAATCTCTAAGGTAAGGCTTCAAGCTATGACTTACAATATTTTTCATTCTCCTCAAGTCCAAACAAAATATCCAGTAACAAAGATCCTCAAGTAGTTAGGCCTGCTAGCTTGGGGTTAATATATCATTATAGAACAAGCTTATAAGGTCTTTTGTTCAAGTTGACCTAGATCCTTTCCTAGGTGTATTCTTCTAACTAACACATAGAACTATATCTATGAACTTGTCTTTTCAATATATCCATAAGGTGTCTTTCAAACATGCCTTACATTGGACTGATATCTCTCTTCTGATGATAATAATATCTTCTTTCACATGTTTGATAATTCCTCTAATATTGTCTACAGTAGAAGTTTCGAAGGTGCTAAGTCAAGAAGATATACTGAAGTTGACAGACTGATCATCTTCTTGAGTTCAGGTCAGAGTTCTGTAGTTGCTCAACACTTACATATAATTTCTCCTTTTGCTACCTTTAGTAATAGGTCTAGACCCTTGACATATTTGTGGTGTTCTATTACAAGTTTGCCCCTTTAGGGATTTCAATACTACCAAAAGGATGTGAAATTGATCCAAACTTAAACAAGAACGCAAAAAATTACAAATATTACCATAAATACAAAGATGCAGCAGAAACAACACATCATTTCATTAATATAAAATATTGAAATATGCTTACAACTAGAATGGAAATAAGACTAGCTCGAGCGATGGTAGCTTATCTCTAAGAAGAGATGTGGTGGATACATGCATCTAAACTATGTTACAATGAGGCTTGGAGGCCTATTTATTATTAAGAAACAATGGAAAACCCTAAACATTCAAAAACCTAACCTAGGAGATGAAGCGCCAAAACTATAGGCCCCGTTTGGGTAAATTGCTACATCAACTTCTCGGGGTCGTAACTTTGGCATACGATCTTCGTTTGACATGAAAAATACCTTGTTAGAAATATCTATCCAAGGAATACAACTTTCGAGTGGACAAAATAATTTGAAGAGCCTTGTTGGCTTTGGTTTTCCCAAAAAATGTTGTTTAGGGCCTCAAAATGGATCTGGAAGTTCAGGTCCCAAAAAACTACCAAAAATATTAAATTGGGTTATAATTAAGGAAACTAAAAAACTGAAAGAGACAGTTGTGGGTTCCAAGTGGAATAGGTGGGTGGCCACCAACATCCACTTGGATCAGTCCTTCCCCTTTAGGAAGCAATGGTCCCCATTGGATTGAGTTCCTCCATGAAATCAAGAAACTTTTGTTGAACTTGGTCCCTAGTGAGCCACTTGCCTTGGTGCAAGAGTTTGCCAACTTTGACAACCCAACATAGTTGGATATTCTACTAGCAAGTGTTCATGATCTGTGTGTCCATAATCTGATCAGTTTTGGCCTGTTCCATGCAATCTAGGTTTCACTCTGTTGGTGTGAGTTGTTCTGCAATGTTTGATGTGTCTAGTAATGGTGGGAAGTATGGCAGAAGGTGGTCCACATTGAACATTGGGTGCAGGCCAAGGAATGGGGGAAATCCTAATCTCAAAATCATTGTATCCCACAGCCTTGGTAATGGTGTGAGGACCATATCAGAGTGGCTTGAGTTTCCGATGGGCTCTTATAAGGCATTCTTTCTGCAAATGCAACCAAACTTTGTCGCCCACCTAAAACTTGTGTGGCACCTGATGTTGATCATGTCGTTGCTTGTACTTGGAATTTGACTTCTCCAAGATGTCATGAACCTGTTGGCAGATGTGTTAGATGTGTTCAATAAATTTGGTCGCTTTATCAGCCTCGGACAATACATGTGTGGATTATGTTTGTGTAGTCGCATGAGGAATGGCAACATCAATTGGACACAATGGTTGCAATATTAGACCCACTTAAAAGGGACTACGACCAGTCGAGCTATGGAGAGCTCTATTATAATTGTGTTTCACATAGGGAAGACTCTCATCCCAAGTTCGTGGATGCTTGGAGTTGTACATGCGGAGTATGTGCACGTTCATCCTATTGACGACCTTCGTCTGGCCATCAGTATAGGGATGGAAGGCAGTAAACTTGGTAAGCTTGGTGTCCAATAGTGTCCAGTGGCTTGACCAGAATGTGCTCAGGAACCCGCTATCCTAATCTGATATAATGGTCTTTAGGATCCCAAAATGTACCCATACTCGTTCAAAGAAGAGTTTGGCAGTTTCCTCTATTGTGATACTCTTCTTGCACGCCGCCAATATGGACATCTTAGAAAATATCTCCATGACCACAAATAAATAGTCATTACCATGCTTCGTAGAAGGGAGGCCAGATATATAGTCCATGGAGATGGAATCCCACAGCTGGCTGGGAATAGGCAGAGGAGTGTACAGACCTTGCTTCTTGATGGTTGGCTTAGTGATGGCACAGGCAGTGAAAGATCTGATATATTTCCCAACATCCAGTCGGAATTTGGGCCAATAAAATTCCTTTTGTAGTACAACCATAGTTTTCTCTACGCCAAAGTGTCTTGTGAACCGACTGTAGTGTGCCACCCAAATCAACTTGGCACGCTCACTTGCAGGAATACAAAAGGTGGCCCAGGTAGCATAATAATGTGTCATGGAGGTGGAAATCATGAACTTTCTTTTATCTACTAGCATCTAGTACTTGGAGGTGAAATCTGGATCATTTTTGCACAGTTACGGTCATCCATAGGTCTCGTGGCCACGAGAGTTGAGAACAGTAGCCAATGTTGCAACTGGGGGTCAACTGAGGTAGTCTGCAAAATTATTGGTGCTGCCCTTTTTGTATTTAATGTTCAAGTGGAATTGTTGCAAATATGTAGACCACTTCTAATGGTGATCATTCTGCAACTTCCCTTGTGTATATATAAACTAAAGAGGTCAGTGATCGGTGTGCATAACCATCTCCTTCCCTAGAATGTAATGCTTCCATTGTCGGCAAGCCTGTACAATGGAATACATCTCTTTATCGTAGGTGGGGTACTTCCAAATTATATCAGAAAGTGTATCACTATGATAGGCCACTAGATGCCCATGTTGGGTGAGGACTACACCAATCACATAGTTTGAGGCATGTGCCTCAATTTCAAATGGTTGTTGTAGGTCTGGCAGTGTGAGTATTGGTGCAAAGTATAGTCAGTGCTTTAACTCAACAAATGCCTTATGTTGGGACTTGGACCAGAAAAAATTTATTTCACCCGCCCTTAGTAATTTCATTCAAAGACCAAGTGATATGGGAGAATCTCAACACAAACCTCTAATAAAAAATTGCAAGGCCCAAAAAGATACGAATCTCCGCTAGAGTGGTCGGGGCTGGCCAATCTGGAATGACTTGGATCTTAGTTGGATCTACATGCACGCCACACCCATCTATGATGTAACCCAAAGGACATGGCCCATTCCAAAGGTGCATTTATCCAAGTTGGCACATTGTTTTTGTTTTCGAATGGTTTGAAGGACATGTCGAATGTGTTGCAAGTGTTCTTCCCAACTCTTGTTGAAGATGAGTATATCATCAAGATAAACAACCATGAATGAGTTAGTGAAGGGCCACAAGATGTCATCCATTAGCCTCATAAAAGTAGCAGGGGCATTTGTTAACCTGAAGGGCATAACCAACCATTCAAAAATGCCTTC
Organism: Pinus taeda; assembly: GCA_000404065.3. Lineage (NCBI taxonomy): Eukaryota > Viridiplantae > Streptophyta > Pinopsida > Pinales > Pinaceae > Pinus > Pinus taeda. The sequence goes on along the minus strand of APFE031448847.1, from coordinate 104,916 downwards.
CTTGGATTTGAAGGTAGTCTTCCATACATTTTTGGGATCTATTGGAACCTGGTGATAGCTAGACTTCAGATCGATGTTTCATAAATAATTGGCCCCCTCGAGTTGGTCCAGAAGGTCATCAATCTATGGGATTGGATACCTGTTTCTGACAGTGATTTTGTTTGGTTCCCAATAATCAATGCAGGGCCTCAAGGTCCCATCCTTCTTCTGTACAAGTACAATCAGGCTCCCACAAGGCAAGGAACTTGGTCAGACGTGCCCTTTTTACCGCAGCTCCTAGATTTTCCGCTTGATCTCTTCATTTTTCATAATGGAGCGGTGATATACTAGCCTGTTGGGTAGAGGTGCTCCGAGAGTCAGATCAATCAAACGCTTGAACTAACAGTGCAAGGGTACCTCTATGGGTGAGGAGAAGATGTCCTTGTATTCTTCAACGGCCGTATCCACTTGCTTTTGCTGTGTGGAGGAACCCTTCCCAGGGCCCATGGATGTGACTATGATCTTCCCCTTACTTTGAGAGTGAATCAAAAAGAAAACAAATTTCCGATTCTGGGAGATGATCTTATTGCATTGATTAGCAGAGATCAAAGAGATGGTGGTAAGCGGGGCTACCTCTGGTATCTCGTATAACTTACTACCCAAATAAATAATAATAGAGCGGGGTTTAGACTCATATACATCATCTCGCTTCCACAAGTATGGTTTTCCTAATAATACATCACAAAATTCAAGAGGAGCAACATCACATAGTAACTCATACGTGAAGGACTTGATTTTGTAAGGAAGGCAGCACTGTTGGCTGACATGGAGATCCTATCCTTGGTGAAGCCACCCGATGGTGTACAGTTTTGATGTGTTGTAGTTGTTAGACCCATCTGTTTCATGACCTCTACTAAAATGAGGTTCTTTTGGCTCCCGTTGTCGACAATGAACTACAACGGAGAACCCTTCACCCAAATCTATGAGTGGAATAGGTGTTCCCCCTCCTCTAGATATTCAGGCTCAATATTATGGATCTTGGTGGTGGCCATAGTGGCACTGGGCTCCACGTCAATGATCTGCTTCCCTTTGTCATTCCCCTTGCCAGGTTCTGAATCAGAATCAAAACATGCATCTGACTTGGAAGCCTTCATCTCGACCACTAGTGATAGCGTGGCCCGACACTCATTTGTGTTGTGAGTGGAGCTCTTATGGAACTCACACCACTTTCCTATGTCCTTATTTGTCTTTTTGGTGTTTTTCTTTGCTTGTGGCTTCGATGGGTTATCCTAGGTCACCCTTTCTTGGATTTTCCCTTTGCTCTGCAGTTTGGAGGCACCATTCCCTTACTTCGGATTCACAAATCCAAAGTCTCGTTTTTTTGTTTAAACTTCTACTCAATCTTGATATTGTATTCGTACATTGTGTCAAGTGAGGAGATGTACAGGAACTCCATCTCATCCTCGATGTACCTGTGTAGGCAGCCACAGTACTTGAGTACCAAATATTTCTCAGCATCCTTGATACCCAACTTCATGCGAAGGGTATGAAAAAAATTGGTAAACTCTGGCATGTTTTGGTCCCTTCCTATCGCAGCATGGTCCATTTTATGTATTTATCCTCATAGCTCCCGATGAGGTAGTACTGCTCCTTGATGGCATCCCAGAACAAATTCCAGGTGGGTGTAGCCGAAAATAGTGAGGGTGTTGTTATCACTCAGGTTGTCCCTAGGCTCCTGTAGGGATACGGCCGAGGTAACCACAAACCAATCTTTGGATTGCAGGTTCTAGCCCACCTGCAATCAGAGAGGGCTCTCTCTTAATGATTCAACTTTGTTGATGATTTTAGGCTAGCTTTTGGCTCAGGGGTTTTTGTTTGTGTTTGGATGGAAGGTAGAAATTTCAAGCAAAGAGGCAAGGTAAGATGTGATAAGTTTCAAACAATTGGGAATGGAGTCATGGATTAAGGCTTGTTGTTGTGTTTTCTTGGTCACAAGAGGATTAAGGAGCGGGATAACCACACATGATACAATTATCAATTCACTGAAAGGATGGAATGACGATCAGAGATGAAAGGAAAAGGAGAATCTTTCATCAACCTGAAAGAGAGGAGAAGTGAATGAATGGTTATCTAGGAGCAGCTAAGAATTCCTAAACCCTCATTCATATGTGAAAGAAACAGCGTAAACAAGATCATTTAAGTATACATGTTCATAACTATTTCTGATGAAAACATAAAAAATTGCAGAAATTGAGCTTAAGGTGTAGTTAAACAAATCCTAAGCTATTCTTTTTTTCTGCAATTTAGATAGCGGAACGGTGGTAAAACAAAACATGAAAAATTAATAGAGTTGAGAAACAATTATTGAACCATGTAGAAGCACAGCAATTCCACAATCACTCCTCGGCCAATTAAACACGTCAAACAGTTTCAGAATCCATGCTTTCAGCAGTCTTTCATTATAGAAAGTATGACAGTTACAGTGCGGGTCTCTGCTTGAAGAAAATGTCGAGATGCCAAATATTAAGCAACTTCCTCGACTCACCAACCAACCCCTACTCCATATTTCAGGGTGGTATATATAAGCAAAATATCAGAAGTCATTTATTACAATTGACCTAAACAAGTCTGCCGGAAAAGCTTTTTCTAAAAACCTAATTGTCGCTGGAATTAAATGCAAGTAAGTCCTTTGGGCTGCGCTAGAGGTAGCTGAATCAAAAAGGGTGCAAAGTGGCCCTTGGAGGCTCGATGCAGTACTACTGGAATAACTGTGCTTTGGGATCTGTAGTTCTTTTCTGGTGCGAGTTAAATGTGCAATAACCATGATTTGAGAGTTTTTGAGTGGCCTCGCCCTCTTTCTTTGACTTTGGTGGAAGGTATTAAATTTTCTCCTGCTTTGGGTTGTTGTTAATATCTTCACTGATACTCTTTGCCGCTACATTGATGGTCTCTGCCGCTTGCTGATACTCTTTGACGTGCTTTTTCCCTGTTGATTTGATCTGATACTCTTTAATCTTTGTCTCTGGTCCCTTCCTGTCTTTAAACCGGATTAATTTGGCAAAATCGGGCAATTTCGGGCTTTTTCGGCGCAAAACGGGCCAAGGAATCAAAAGATTACCTAAATATTCCTCAAAACGGCCTATTTCCCGTAGCAATGTTCCAGAGCTCCGAAGCACGATTTTTCTTCCTGCGCGAATTTTCGGTTTTTTGGCTGCTGATGTCAACATGACATCAGTAGTACGGTGGATGACGTCAATAGTGGGTCCCTGGTACATATGTGACGTGGCAGGGTGCTCATACTTTAATGTGATGCGATGAAGTTTTCCGATGCGATCGCAATATCGCATCGGCAGGGAACGAGAAGGTATTTACTTTGGACATGCGATGCTTGCGACTGTCGATCGCCGATATCGCGATATCGCATTGGGTAATAAGGGATGGGGCACAACTATGTGGTGAGAATATTGCGAGATGGCTTACTAGGATCTGCAAAGTGTTAAGGAAATCGGCAAGGGTCTATTGTGGTCAGAAGGAGTGAGTGCGTGCGTTTTAGAAAAGAATTTGAGGCCTCGGAAGGGGTCTGATAACCTAAAAAGGGATTTTATACTTTGGAAGGAGTATATTGCATTTAGAAGATGGTTTGAAGGGGCAGCATGAGGACTCTTGCCAAGTTTCAGACACACTGTGCAATTCCCGGGGGTACTTATGGTTATTTTTTAACCAGGGGGAGGGATATTTACATAGGGGATGATTTACATAGTTTTAGTAGGGGGATGGGAAAGATATAGGGATTTAAATAATAATGTCAGTAGTCAATATGGAGATGGTAAGAAAGCGCTAAGTTTGAGAGATCTTAGGCTGCAACGGGGGGATAGAACCTTATAGAGAGAGTGTGGAATTTCTTTGAGTGAAGCAGATCTTTACCCAAGCTAATGACATGAAAATGATGAAACTAAGAGGTATCAAGCAGATCTTGACCTCTTTTTGGGGAAATTAGTTAATGATTTGGGGGAGATGGAGAAAGGAAGTTAGTTATGCCTGTTTTGAGCTTTTCACATAGAACTGCCTGGTGATTGTGCCCTCAGTAGAGATGACACCTGAAAACCTGGAACTGATCAGCAATCAAGATTCTGCAACCTCAAAACTACCTACCTAGCCTATTTACCTAACATTTTTTCTTCTTTGGTTTGGGTGCACTTAGACTTGCAAACCCATCATTTCAATTTTTCTTTTTTATGCTTTCCTATCTACAAACTACCCTTATTTCATCCGAGGGCCCAGATTAAGCAGTTGGGCTCCTTTGATTCTCTACCTATCTAAGAATCTGCCAAGATTAAGTTGTTTGGACATATTTTCATTCTCTATATTCTAAAATAGGAAATTGAAACCTAGGGAGACCAAGATTAAGCTGTTTGGACCTTCCTTTAACTGAAGATTGTACAACACTGGAATAACTTCTCAAAATTTGGAAAGCAGTTAGATGAACTCTAAGTAGCCTTTTTCGCTTGGTGACCGTTAAGCAAATATGGAGCATTGCAGCATGAAAGTATGACATATTTGGTTTGTAAAATGTCAAACATGAAATATGAGTAACCTGCTGCAGCAGGAGGCTAACAGTGGCTCCACTTGGGGATGGCTTTTCCTTGTGAGAAGCCAAGAACAGCAGGTCAGATTGCCTTGTTTCTTCCGCTATGGTTGTACTTTGAACTTGTTAGTGCTGACTGTTGGTTTGATTTGATTTTTTGGATTGGGAACATCTCTTCCCTTCAATTGTGCTGTTGTTGAACTATAAAGCACTGCCTGCTTTCTTCTGCGTGCTTCAGCATTATGGATCTTTACAAAAATCAAGACACTGGTATATACAAATATTCTATGTACAAAATAAAACACCGCATGCTCTTTTCAATCAAAAGGATCATTGTAGTTATTTAGCATTCAGCCATTGACAGGGCCTTCTTCAGCTGTGCTGCCATCTGGAGATTTAAGAAAATAGGTATTATTGCCTTGCACAACGCTGATAATGTACGGACCTTTCCACAGACAATTGAATTTTGCGTGTTTGCCCTTGTCTTCTCTTCGTGAATCCCATATTAGAACTTTGCTGCCCACCTAGAAATCCTCTGCTTTGGCCTTCTTATCAAACATCTTTTTAAGTTTTTCTTGCAGTATTTGAGCTCTGTTGAAGACTTGTTCTCTGGTTTGCTGAAGATGAATGGTTTGATTAACTCTTCTCTGCATGTCATTCGGTTCAGCCTGAATTTCTTGCAACAATTTAACAGTAGGAATGCCCAGAGATGAAGGGAACTTGGCTTCCATGCCATTACGAGTTCGTAGGGGCTCATCCCAATGGATTTTTTTGTGGAAAGTCTGTCTGCCCAGAGAGCATTTGTGAGCTTCCTGTGCCAGTTCTTTTTGTTTTCTTCTAGCAGTTTCTTTATGATATTGATGAGGCTTTTGTTGGAAGACTCGTCCAAGCCATTACCTTGAGGGTAGTAAGCTGTGGAGTGGCCTAAGGTGATGTGGTATTTATGGAAAAAGTTGATCATTTTTAGGATTTGAAAGCAGCAGCGTTGTCAGTGATAATTTTCTCAGGGCAGCCGAATCTGGAAAGGGTATTGCTCTCAAGGAATTGGATAATGGTGGATTCATTGGCTTGCCTACATGGGATGGCTTCAATCCACTTAGTGAAATAATCGGTGGCTGTTAAAATCCACTTTTGTTGGCCTGAGGAAGAGGGATGAATTTCTCCAATGAAGTCGAGACCCCATTGTTGAAAAGGTTTCTCGGTTGAAATGGGCTTAAGGGGCAAGGGCGGTAGTTTTCTTTTCCCTTCAAAGATTTGGCATTTGTGGCATGAGACAGCAAACTTCTTTACATCTGCAAATAAAGAGGGCCAGTAATAACCAGCCCGTAAGATCTTGTCAGCCGTGGATTTCCAATATAAGTGTCCTCCACTGTCCCCTCCATGGAATTCTTTCATGATGCTGTTATTTTCATTTATAGTCAAACAATTAAGCAAAATACCTTCATGATTTTTCCAAAACAAAGCACCATCTATGACACAAAATTTTGATGATTTCATCCTTAAAAATCTTTTCTTGGTTCTGGACAATCCTGGGGGAGCACACAGGTTTAACAATACAAAGCAAATATCAGCATACGAAGGGGATTGCATGAAGGTTTCACTGATTTGTGGAGTCGCCAGCTCCGGTTCATCGTCGAGTTGATTAATGTCTAATGCTTGGAAGTTTGTTTCGGACATTAGTTTGGCTAACCCTTGTCCTTTTATGAGCTTGGTGGACTTTATTTCAATGTCGTATTCAAGGATGCTGGCAATCCACTTGCCTCTTTTGCCTTCTAGTCCCTCTTGAGTTAGTATATCCTTTACAACAGCATTAGGGACATAGGCAATCACGTGGGAGTATAGGATGTAAATTCTGAAATCTTTGATGGCTTTGACCAGGGCATAAGCCTGCTTTTCCATAATCTGATATTTCAAGGGTGCGTCTCTCAAAGCTCGGCTGAAGAAAGCAATTGGTTTTTCGTTGCCCTGATCATCTTTCTGCAGAAGGACAGCAGCTATAGTGTGTTCAGATGCGAAGGAAAAAATGATAAAATCTCTGTCGAATTGAGGACTGGTGAGGACAGGCGTTTGAGTTAGGGCAGCTTTTATACTCTCAAAAGCTTGCTTGGTTTCAAGAGACCATTTTACCTTGGCATCCTTTTTCAACATGTTGCTCAGTAGCCTTATTAGCTCGGCTAGATTTGGGATAAATCTTCTCAAGAAATTGATCTTTCCAAGGAATGCTTGCAGTTCTTTTATGTTTCTTGGATAAGGGATTTGAAGGATAGCTTGAATTCTTTACGTGTCAATTCTAATCCCATTTTTTGATATTATATGCCCTAGAAGCTTGCCTTCCTCCAGGGCAAATAGGGACTTCTTAGGATTCAAGGAAATGCCATATTTCCTGCATGTCATGAAAATTTGCCTTAAGTTCTTAAGGTGCTCTTGGTCAGATTTGGAGAATTGGGTCAAGTCATCAAGGTAAACTACGAGGAAATCATGTATCTCCTTAGCAAATGCAATATCCATTGCCCTTTGAAAGGTAGCACCAGCGTTTTTTAGCCCAAAAGGCATTTTAACGTACTTAAATGTTCCCCACGGTGTGGTAAAAGTTGTCTTGTCCTGGTCATCCGGGTGAACAAGTATTTGATTAAAGCCTGAAAATCCATCTAGTAAAGAAATTCTAGAGGAACCCACTACTTTTTGCAAGATATGATCCATTTTGGGCAATGGGTAGTGGTCTTTTAGAGAGACTTGGTTCAAATTTCTCAAGTCTACACACAATCTTATCTCTCCTGTTTTTTTCCTTGTGGGAACTAAGTTAGACACCCATTCAGAGAATCTGATGGGTGCAATGATACTTGCTTCAAACATTCTCTTTATTTCCTTTTCAATCAGGGGAAGAAGCATGGGGTTGATTCTTCTAAGTTTTTGTTTGAACGGTTTTTGATTTGGCTTTAAGGGAATGGTATGTTGGATTACTGAGGTGTCATACGACTTCAAGTCCTCATAACTCCAGGCAAATACATCTTGGAATTCTTTGAACAAATCCAAATATTTCGGTTTGTGGTCAAGGGGCAGATTTCTGGACAACTTGATCATTCTGGGATGTTCTGCTGTTCCTATGTTGTGTTCTTCTATGGCAGCATTCAAAGGTTCCATCTTTGGATTTTTGGGCACATCGTTGTCATCAAACATGTCTTCCAATGGAGTAAAGCCGGTAGGTAGAACATTACTTTTTAGATCAATAAACTCATCCTCTATCTTGGCTGTTTTCTCTGAACATATTTGTTTCAGCTGTCCTATGTTTGTATTGTTGAAAACAGTTGGGCTAAGGATTTTTTTAGCTGTTGCAGCTGTTACAGTCAGGTGGTTTTCTTCCGCTAACCGTCGTGAGTCGGCCATGGCATCCATGTCAATGTTTGTATTGGAAAATTCGTCCTCCAGAGTTACGAAACTATTAATCTGGGCATCATTTTGAAATACCTGCCAATCCTTGACATTGTTAGGGATCGAAGGTCTATGTTTTATTTCAGTGGTGAAATGGTGATTTGGTTCAAAGGGAAGCTTGCATGTGCTAGCAAAGGTTGCTAGACTATGGGCATGAATATTGTGATCTCGTGCAATTTTGGCCAGCTTGAATTCACTGAAGGCGTTGAGTAATTCGGTGGCAGCAGCTCTGTAAGCTCTCATTCTACTATCATTGGCGACAAAGTTACCCTTTATTTGTTGTATAATCAAGTCCGAATCACCTAGGATGGAGACTTTAGTAGCTCCCAGGGTTTTGAACAACTTAAGGCGTAAGAGAAGAGCTTCATACTCCACCATATTGTTTGTACATCTGAAATTGAGTCTATAGGCATGGCCTTGTGTGTGATTATCATGAGTATTGTAAATCCACACTCCAGCCCCTGCTCCTAACTTGTTAACTGAACCATAAAACTCCAAATACCATGTGACTTCTTGTTTGAGGTTTGTATTGAGAGTTTCAGTTGTTTGACGACCGGGCAGACTTGTAATTTCTGTTTCGGGATGTTCTTCTTATTGTTTGTTGATTGCCTTAGCTATCGAGACAATTTCATGGGTATTGGCAACCGTTTTCTCATTGACGTACGTTCCTAGCTCCAAAGATAACGGCTTATCATCAGTTGGAGGGCTAGTGTTATCATTAAATAAAATAAAAGAATCCATATCAGAATGGACTGAGTATATTGGAAATTTTTGGGGTTTTTCCTCACTGCTTACCACATACTTCATTAATGTTTCTCTATATAGTCTCTTTGGTTGCCCAAAGGCAGATATGGTGGCATAAGAGAGGTCAAGTTGAAGGAATCCTTGCAATTTTGTTCCCCACGATCTGGATAGAAGCATACCATACTTTGTGGGAATGTCGGCTACTACTACGTCCATTAAGATTGTCTTGTTGGGGAATTGGACTAGAGAGACACAAAGGTATTTGATCAAGCCTAAGCATTTGACCTGACTTGAATCAAAGGAATACAGATCTTTGTACGGCCTTCTGACATCGAGGTTCAACCTTTCCATTACAGCTTTGGGCATAAGGTTATGTGAGGCACCTGAGTCAAACATAGCATTATGTAGTATTTTGTCATGTATGTGCAGGCTGACATAAAAAGGTGGAACAGGTCTATATGTTGTTTTTCCGTCAACTTCTAGACCGAACAGTAGTTCAGGGGTATCATCTAAAACGTTTACATCATCCCTTACTTCTGGTAATTGAAGTGAACTTTGAATTTGTTGTCTATATATATCATGTTTGGCAAGTTCCGAGAGGGGAATGGAAATCTTGAGTTTTCCAATCTCTGCTTCTAAACCAAATGGTTTTTCCAATGAGTTCTTGGCGTTGACAATGGTGAATTTCTCTTTTTCAGGCATACTCTCTATGTTTTCTTTTGGAATGTCAGTGTCATGATGTATGAGAGTTTGTGATATTTCTATTTTGGGAAGATTTTTGGTAGGGCTATTCAGATCTTCTTTTCGAGAGGAGGGAGGTAGAGGTTGATCAATAGGAGAGTGTGTATCTGTTACATCCTCCACAGTAACCTGATGAGGATTTGGGACCGAGCTGTCAGCTGGTTGATTGTTGGTGATCTTTCCTTTAGTTTTGTTGAGCTGTTTTCTATCTTTTATTCTGCTGGATGGGGGAACATCAATGGTCCTTGTTCTTAATATGTATTGTTTGTGTACCTCATATACATCAGTGTCATAACCTTGTTTAAAGTCAAAGGACTCTCCCGACTTGGTGTGAAATTGTTTTGCATCAGGGTATGGTCGGTCTTCTTCCGTGAGGAAGATTTGCTGTTCGTTTTCTGAATCTATCAGGTTCATATGAGTCCCATCTGTGGACTCAGTGGATGTAGATGCTTCCGCATAGTTTTCTTGAAAAGGAGGCCTAATATCATGGTCAGGACTGACCCTTCCAACATTTGTGTTTTGGGTTTTTCTGAAGGTTGGGTTCCTTATGGTATTGGGCTGTTGAACCTCCCATGAAGTTTTTCTCTCAACATTGTCTACTCTGTCTCCCAGCCTATGGATGCCATTGATGATAGCATCTATCTTCTGATCGAAGGCTGAGGGTTCTTCTTTGAAAGTGGTTCTTCTCTCAGTTCTAGTTCTGTTTCTTTTAGCAATTAGATTTGCTTCCACACTCACTGCAGCATCTTGCATTTCTGCAAGGCTTTGAGGGGCTCTTTCCCTTAATTGATATGCCATCTCAGCATCAAAGCCATCTGGGAATTTGTATAACGCGAGGTCAGGTGGAGGTCTTAAATTTTGTGGTATTGCATTGTAAACATTGTTGAATCTTACACAGTAATCCGGAACTGTTTCCTGAGGTCCTCTTTTGATAGTATCATACTCAGAAAGTATGTGCAGGGGGTCTTTCTTTTTCTCCCATCTGTTAATGAATGCCTGGTATAAGGCTTTAGGGTTTAATATAGAATTGGGTGGAAGTGCCCTGAACCAGGTTTTGACATCGCCGGACAAACTTTGGACAAAAAGCTTCATTCTTACACTCTCATCATCAATCTCATAACTCTCGAAATAATACTGCATTTTCTTTGTATGTTGTAGGGCGGTGCAGGAGGTTGCACCATCAAAATAGGTGATTTTTGATTGGTAGTCCTGAGGCATAGCCCCGGGATTACCAGGAAATTGTAAGGGCGCATATCTAGCCATGATGATGGGGATAAGCGGAACAGCTAAAGCAGCGGGGATGACAGGAACAGCCGGGGTAGAAGGAGTAGTAGTGGTAGTAGGAGTATGGGATAGAGGTGTAGAGGAGCTGCTTGGAGAAGGAGGGGATGAACCAGGGGAACTTGGGGTTGACCGAAATAAAACTTTGACAGGGGTTGGAACACTACTTGGCTGAACTGTTTTAGGACTCGCAACAGCTTGGTATTCTTTTTGTTTTTGTTTTCTAATGATCTTAGGAATCAAATTCAGATTTTTGACAACAGCTGGGCTATTTGGATCAGGATTTGATCGTGTATTACGCGTTTTCTTCTTAGGAGCCAACTTCTAATCTATTTTTTGGGAATTTTTTCTAAAAAACGCAACAACACAAGTCGATCGAAACTTTCATAGGTTGGTTTCTTCCTCTGTGGGGCTGCAGACTGGTTTAATGAATTTATCTAAGGAGGTCCCTAGTGGAGTCGCCATTATGTTATCACTCAGGTTGTCCCTAGGCTCCTATTTAGGGATACGGCTGAGGTAACCACAAACCAATCTTTGGTTGCAGGTTCTAGCCCACCTGCAATCAGAGAGGGCTCTCTCTTAATGATTCAACTTTGTTGACAATTTTAGGCTAGCTTTTGGCTCAGGGGATTTTGTTGGTGTTTGGATGGTAGGTGGAAATTTCAAGCAAAGAGGCAAGGTAAGATGTGATAAGTTTCAAACCATTGGGCATGGAGTCATGGATTAAGGCTTGCCGTTGCCTTTTCTTGGTCACAAGAGGATTAAGGAGCGGGATAGCCACACATGATACAGTTATCAATTTACTGAAAGGATGGACTGACGATCAGAGATGAAAGGCAAAGGAGAATCTTTCATCAAACTGAAAAGAGGAGAAGTGAATGAATGGTTATCTAGGAGCACCTAAGAATTCCTAAACTCTCATTCATATGTGAAAGAAACAGCGTAAACAAGATCATTTAAGTATACATGTTCATAACTATTTCTGATGAAAACATGAAAGAATGCAGAAATTGAGCTTAAGGTGTAGTTAAACAAATCCTAAGCTATTCTTCTTTTCTGCAGTTTAGATGGTGGAACGGTGGTAAAACAAAACATGAAAATTAACAGAGTTGAGAAACACTTATTGAACCATGTAGAAGCACAGGAATTCCGTAATCACTCCTCGGCCAATTGAACACATCAAACAGTTTTGAAATCCATGCTTTCAGCGGTCTTTGATTAGAGAAAGTATGACAGTTACAGTGCGGGTCTCTGCTTGAAGAAAATGTCGAGATATCAAAGATTAAGCAACTTCCTCGACTCACCAACCAACCCCTACTCCATCTTTCAGGGTGGTATATATAAGCAAAATATCAGAAAGTCATTTATTACAACTGACCTAAACAGGTCTGCTGGAAAAGCTTTTTCTAAAAACCTAATTGTCGCTGGAATTAAATGCAGGTAAGTCCTTTGGGCTGCGCTAGAGGCAGCTGAATCAAAAAAGGGTGCAATGTGGCCCTTGGTGGCTCGATGTAGTACTGCTGGAATAACTGTGCTTTGGGATCTGTAGTTCTGTTCTGGTGCGAGTTAAATGTGCAATAACCATGATTTGAGGGTTTTTGAGTGGCTTCGCCCTCTTTCTTTGACTTTGCTAGAAGGTATTAAATTTTCTCCTGCTTTGGGCCACTGTTAAGATCTTCGCTGATACTCTTTGCCACTACATTGATGGTTTCCGCCGCTTGCTGATACTCTTTGACGTCCTTTTTCCCTGTTGATTTGATCTGATACTCTTTAATCTCTATCTTTGGTCCTTTCTTGTCTTTAAACCGGATTAATCTGGCAAAATCGGGCGATTTCGGGCTTTTTCGGCGCAAAACGGGCCAAGGAATCAAAATATTCCATAAAGATTCCCCAAAACGTCCTATTTCTCGTAGCGATGCGCGATTAGCGCTTTGCGCTAATTGCGCATCGAAAGCTGCCTCTATTTCTTGTTCCGGAGCTCCGAAGTGCAATTTTTCTTCCTGCACGAATTTTCGGTTTTTTTGGCTGCTAATGTGAGCCTGACGTCAATAGTACGGAGGATGACGCCAGCGGTGGGTCCCTAGTACAGATGTGACGTGGTGGGGTGCTTATACTTGAAGGTGATGCGATGAACTTCTTCTGATGCGATCGTAATATTGCATCGGCGGGGAACGAGAAGATATTTTATTTGGACATGTGATGCTTGCGACTGCCGATCGTCGATATCGCGATATCGCATCGGGTAACAACGGATGGGGCATAACTTATATGGTTAGAATATTGTGATATGGCGACGCGAGATGGCTTACTAAGATCTGCAGAGTGTTAAGGAAATCGGTAAGGGTCTATTGCGGTCGGAAGGAGTGAGTACATGCGTTAGAAAAGCATTTGAGGCCTCGGAAGGGGTCCGATAACCTAGAAAGGCATTTTATACTTTGGAAGGAGTATATTGCGTTTAGAAGATGGTTTGACGGGGCAGCATGAGGACTCTTGCTAAGTTTCAGATAAACTGAACAATTCCCGGGGGTACTTATGGCTATTTTTCAACCAGGGGGAGGGATATTTACATAGGGGATGATTTACATAGTTTTAGTAGGGGGATGGGAAAATATAGGGAGCTAAATAATAATGTCAGTAGTCAATATGGAGATGGTAAGAAAGCGCTAAGTTTGGGAGATCTTAGGCTGCAACGAGGGGATAGAACCTTATAGAGAGAGTATGGAATATCTTTGAGTAAAGCAGATATTTACCCAAGCTAATGACATGAAAATGATGGAACTTAAGAAGTATCAAGAAGATCTTGACCTCTTTTTGGGAAAATTAGTTAATGATTAGGGGGAGATGGAGAAAGGAAGTTAGTTATGCCTGTTTTGAGTTTCTCACATAGAACTACCCAGTGATTGTGTCCTGAGTAAAGATGACACCTGAAAACCTGGAACTGATCAACAATCAAGATTCTGCAACCTCAAAACTACCTACCCAGCCTATTTACCTAACATTTTTTCTTCTTTTGGTTTGGGTGCACTTAGATTGCAAACCATCATTCCAATTTTTTTTTTTATGCTTTCCTATCTACAAACTACCTTATTTCATCTGAGGCCAGATTTATGTTGTTGGGCTCCTTGATCTCTTTTATCTAAGCGTCTTCCAAGATTAAGCTATTTGGACAGATTTTCATTCTCTATATTCTAAAACAGGAAATTGAAACCTAGGGAGACCAAGATTAAGTTGTTTGGACCTCCCTTTAACTGAAAATTGTACAAAACTAGAATAACTTCTCAAAATTTGGAAAACAGTTAGATGAACTCTGAGTAACCTTCTTTGCTTGGAGACTGTTAAGCAAATATGGAGCATTGTAGCATGCAAAGTATGACATATTTGGTCTGTAAAAATGTCAATCATGAAATATGAGTAACCTGCTGCAGCAGGAGGCTAACAGTAATCATGACCAACCAACATAAAGACTTTCTTTCTGAATTAGGAGAATTCAACCCTATTGATTCTCGTTTAATGGTCTTTGACTTGGACAAATCTACCTCACGTCTTCCATTATATCACCACCCACCACTGCATAGTCGATGAGGTAGCATCCATATGTATTATGTCCAAATTGTTTTGGCAAAAGCTTGGATCCGCTAAACTCAAACCATATAGCATCACTCTCATAGCCTATGATGGGTGCGCTTCTATTCCCATAGGCCTATAGCAAGGCATTCTAGTATACATTTCCAGTAAAACCATTCTCATAGACATATAAGTGTTGGACGCATAGTTGGATTATAATAAAATTCTTGGAGAAATTTATATGTATGAAATGTTAGCAGTGGCATATTCAATTCTTAGGGTAATGATGTTCCCCCATGATGGGAAAATTATTAAAATTTATCAACTCACATACTATGCGAAGAATGCATTAACAACCCTTGATGGTGTGCTACCTTTTGTGATATATTTTCCAGAAATGATCACAACCTATGCTAAATTCAGACATGGTCAATTCAAACCATCAAGCCTCCTCAATAATTACCCAGAAGACTCCCCCTTGTTGGAGGACATCCCCCCCGCAATTGGAGCTCCAGTGTGGATGATGAGTTCATAAAACACCCCAAAAATTCAAGAACCCATTCCATACACCGTTATTACTACAGAGATAGACTCTACATTCCTACCATATGTTATCATACAAGCACCCTTCTTCTACCCTCCACCTAGTTTTTTCTTGCACCAAGTCATGACAATACATATGTTGGAAACATGGCTCTCGTGATACCAGTTTGGTATTTGGCCCCTCTAGCCATGTCAGAAAATTTAGGTATCACCTCTACAAACATCATTTCTATAGCCCCTGGTGAGGCAACCATAAATGAAGAAGTGTCTATTTCAACACCATTTGGTGCCAATAAGAAGGGTAATCAAAAAGGAAAGAAGACGAAAGCTGCTAGATCTTCCTTAAGATGGGTATCTGCAGCCTATTCTTTTTGCAAAGTCATGGGGTACCATCCTAACATCTTCCGTGAGTTATACAAGTTAAAAGCTCTTCTACATGCTCCAAAAATGCCAGTGAAGCCTCCTCCACCTACCGGAGAAAAGGCCACACCTACGTGTAATAAACCATTTCGTACCAATTGTGCATGTGCTATATGCACAGAATATAGGAATTACACTCATCATTGTCCTGACATACCTCAATATCGAGATGATTTAGCTGCACTTGCCCAAGCCAATACTATGACCCCACCACTACTAGTGACGACAGTGGTATATGATGGATCTAAAACCATATTTTTCATGTATGGGGAAGAATCTTCATGCTCATATCCCCAAAATTCCCAAGGTTACACAACCTCCCACCATACGATAAGGCAACCAGAGTTAGTGATACCTCAAACTGCCTCTTTGTGTGCATTATGTGATGACGCAAACCATTTCATTAACAAATGTCCTGAGTTACAAGAATTTAGGATGTGTTACCCTAACTGACACATTTCCCTGAGAAATAGACACAAACGTAGGCTTCATAGTTGCCACACTTGTACATGCAACCATCATACTCATTGTTGCCCACACCTTCCCCAATTTCGCTAAACATTGAATTTCATGCATTGATTCATTACAGAGAACTAAGTGTTAGTCAAACAACATACCCAATCCCCGAATAACACCACACTCATAGGGGATGATGGATCTAGGCCCATCATATGCTTATTCGAAGAAAATATATTTCTTAACACAAATTTAGGCACCCATGAAGATGTTAACTCACATCACCATTAGTTAGGATCTAGAGAAAAGAAAAAAAAGACCTTAGACAAAATTGTCAAAATCACTCCACACGTGCACCCTATGTGATACACCCAACCACCTTGTAAATCAATGTCAGGAATTAGGAAAGATTAGAGTTGTATTTTGCTTGTTTGTTCATATTTCATGAATGAATCGCACCAACTTCCCTAAACACTCATGCCATTAGTGTCTCATATGCTCTCAAACACACCATACGTGGAAGTGTCAGTATCATCCATGCTTTCGAGAGGCAAGAGAAACATTGAGAAAACCGAACATTGGGGACACACCTCATGCTGATATGTAGATCCAAAGGTTGTTGACACCTATGAACGCCCCACCTCATGTCACCAAATAGGAATCATCATCTCATACTATCGATAATATTGACACCCACAACATTTATTGTGTTAGCACTAGTTTTGTGTGTAGAATTTGCACCGTTACTCTTGATAGTTTTGAGACATGTCCTATCTGACATACATTTCTACAACTTGGAATTCACCACCAACCTCACAAAGAGGAAGATACATTGGCTCCTAGGATGCCAACATTATCATGAGAACCTACTCTCGCTCACCACTAGCCCTCCATTACAAAAATTCTCCCACCACCTAATGATGACGAGATGCAACACCACATACAACTCATTTCCTCTTCCATGCGAACCATGATTTGTTTTGTCTTCTCATAATTTTTTGGTGTTGAGTTTGCTAAATCAACCAAAAATATGGTACCATCATCGATTGTGTAAAACCATTCCATCTGCACATTTTCAAATTCATTGGGTTCTATGAAATCAACCATCAAATCATTGTCATGCTCATTTATTAGCACATCCAAGACAAAACTCCTCCCTCACAGCCTCACGCAACCTGGTTCAGCATTGGATAATATTTTTCACTCAAATGAAGATATCCTTGAGGCCATGATAGAGCCTAAGTTTCCTTGGGATGCCATACATTACTGATCTTTCTTCCTACCTGAAAGTACCTTTCTACCTATGGATGCGTTGACACACGATGTTTGCACCATAGAGTCAAAGTATTTCCTACCACCAAGACAAGTAGATTGGCTTAAAAATTCCATCCTTTCACTAGATGAATTTGAGGAGAGGAACATGTATAATATCTCACTTACTATTAATGTTGATATTTCAATGAAACCTAACATTGTCAAAGAAATATCATTGGGGGAAGCATGCTCCCCAGAATAGCTAACCTCATACAAATCCTTATTTCAATAGTATATGGATATCTTCGCTTGGACCTAATCTGATATGTGAGGCCTCCATGCCTCAATTGTAGAGAACCATATTGACACATGCTCGAATGCTAACACCATTCGAAAAAATAATTTCATCTCCACCCTTTTAAAGTTGAAGCAATGAGGCAGGAAATTGATAAACTACACAAAGTTGGTTTCATCTATCCCATCACTTACACCTCCTGGGTTTCCAACCCTGTACCTATCATGATAAAAAAGGGCATCGTTCATGTTTGTACTGATTTGCAAGATCTATACAAAGCTTCTCCCAAGGACAACTGCCCTACACCATTTATCGACCAATTGATTGATGCTTGTGCGAGTCACAAGGCCATATCCTTAATGGATGGGTTCTTTGGGTATAATCAGATTTAGATTCGCCATATGGATCAGTAGAAAAAAACTTTCACAACCCCATGGGGCAAATTCTCATACTCCGTTACGCCCTTTGGTCTCAAAAATGTTGGTGCCACCTTCCATTAGGCCATGAATTATATCTTCCATGATCTGTCTCACCTCCTCCTGACATATTTTGATGACCTTACTATATGATCCAAAAGGTATGTCGATCATTTGGAGGACCTTGCCCTAGTCTTTCATAGATGTTGATGTTACAAACTATGCTTTAACCCTGTCAAGTTTGTGTCTTATGTGTCAACATAGGAGGAGCATTGGGATTCATTGTTTCCCAACAAACGGTTAGAGTTGACTATTAGGTCCCTAGAATACTAGTCTATTACATCATTGTTATTAGTTTAGCCTCCATATTTTTATTGTTGTGCCCCATAGAAGCCCATTATTGTTATTGTGGTGCCCTTACATTATTGTTATGACGGATCTGATTATATTGTGGCCCCTTAAATTCCCATATATAAAAAGGAGGTTGTTTCATTTGAATCATCCAAGAATTTTTCATTTGTGTAATGTAAAGGAGGTTTCCACCTCAAAGAGTCTTATTTTGAAGGCGCTGATCTATATTTTCTTCTATTTTGTGATCTGGTTGGATAACATTTTGTATCAGAGCTTTGGTTCCTAGGGTTTCACTGCTCCAAATAGGTTATCGTGGAATTTTCACTATATCTTGTTTTCTGCGAGGTTCCAAAGGCTAAAAAAAACCTGTTTGAGCCAAAATCGCACTAAACTATGGGCCTGAACTTACGCTCTTGTATCACTATATTTTCAGAGATATGATCCAAGAAAGTTAGGGTTTTTGGTAGGATCCCGAATTACATCCCAAACAGGTGATCTTGGAAAAATAGTTATAACTTTCTTCCTGATTATTACATTGAAATTTCATAAGAAGTTATAGAAAGAGGACGGACTATAGTTTTCCATATAGAGTTTTTAGGTTGGAAGGTGGAAACTGTGATACGTGGTGCTTACAAGTGTTCTCTACTAAAGAATTCTATAATCAGGTCAGTGTGGGAGAATTGGGCTAACTCTTTCTTGAAGACTCCAATCCTGATCACATTGGTGGGGATGGAAAAAGGTTTCGGAGGGATACCATAGGATGAAATGGCAAACCATGGAGATAAAAAATTGTAGAGATACAATAGATTCAATATTGAGCTCCTATGAACTAAGAAAAAGGTGTCTAGTCTTTTTAAAAATTTGCATAAGTTTGGTTTGAAAAATTAGTTTGAAGTGATTCAAAAGGGCATAGTGAAGCATAATTATCATTAATTGATTCCCCAAAGAAAGAATATGGAAACGCCTAGTAAGAAATCCGCAAGCTTCCCTATGACACATGAAGAAGAGGAGAAAATGGAACATGATATGTCAAAATTGCAATACGAAATGATACAAATTTTTCTCTCACAAAAAGTAACAAAAAATGAATTGGAAGCCATGATGAATGTTAAGATAGATGGTATAAAAGGGACATGGTAATTTTGAATGATGGTTTAAAATGAGACATGGAAGAAATGATGAATGCCAAGATAGAAGGATTGAAAGAAAGTTTGGAAAAGTTTCTAGAAGAAAGGCTTCCCATTCATGAAAAGGAAATTCATGAAAATCATGATGAAGATAAAATAAATATCAATAATGATTTTAGAGACTCCCATGTTTGGTTTAAGAACCACCACATTCCAAAGATAGAGATGAGGAAGTTTGATGGCAAGGATCCAGTAACTTTGATACTACAGATGGAGCAATATTTTGATCTACAGGATGTGAAACCCTCATGAAAGGTGCATATTGCATCTTTATATTTAGAACAAAATTAGTTTGTATGGTATATATGGCTTTGTTCTTGTAAACTACTTATCACCTGGTCCATTTTTATGGAAGAAATGATAGCACATTATGAAGATACAAGACAAATGCCTTTTTTTTGTTGGGTGTGGAGCCTGATTATCTTCTTCATTCATAGGTATCACCGCATTGTATCCCAGTTCGTAATGTGGAAATAACGCATCCCATAAATTTGTGCGGATAGGGGGGGTCCAATGAATTATAGCAGATATGTTGTAGGTTATATCTCTTCATTTTGCTGGATAATATAAAAGGAAGGTGATGAGCTCCATAAATGCATAATTATATGGGCTCATTTTTCCTCGTAACTTAGCTTAATCCACCATTCTCATTAGTTTATTGAATGTTTTTTATTATATTGATGGTAATAGAGTGAGTTGGGTTGGTCATTATGCCTTGAAGTCTAACGTGTGCTTAATGCAGATTTTTGGTCAATTTTGGAGACAATGACAAAGATTTAATGAACATTTGGCAGAAAATATTCGAAGGAAACAAGGAAGAGGATTTATAGGAAAGTATTCCCCTCATTTATGACTCCCTACTTCGAATTCTCCTTTAGAAATCTCAGAGCACAAGCAGCCACATCAATGCACCATAGAGGCAGCCAAGCAAGTGGAGTATAACTACTGTCTATCTCAAGTTTTGGGAGCCAAGCCTCCCTAATTTTAAGGGAGTTGTTGGCATTTCCAGTTGCATAAGTAGAGAGGCCTAGGGCCTCATTAGGTTTTTGGATGTTAGTCAAATTTTTGTACTTTTGTTGCAGCTTTTCTTGGCTCAACTTCGAGCTTACTTTTGTAGATAGTTTCATGTAATATTACTATTATTTTGATAATGAAGATGAGATTGTTTTTGAGCTAGCACTGAGTTACCTCATAGGTCTAAAGCTCTTGGGTTAGGGCCCAATCCAAGAAGACAAGCACCTCTTGTTTTGTATTTATATGATTTGTTTCAGTTTATGAATGAGTTGCTGATAGATAGATTTCTTTCTTAGTTAAGAATAGGTTGCTTTTGGTAATTTAAAAAATTTTTTTCCATTTCAATTTGTTGTAGTAGGTTGAATAGTCATAGAAGAAGATACAAAAAGGCCATCAACAGAGCCTTGAAACCCTTTCTCCCCTTTGGGACCATGAACTGAGGCCAAGACCTTGTTGCTACCACAAAAAAAGCACAGATTTTCCTTTGCCATAGGATTTCTAGTGTTGCAGCTTGTTAGAAGATTATTGCTTTGTTGTAGATCTATTTCATCATGCTCATTTAAATCTATTACAGTTGCTACTACATTTATGGAAATAATTCAAAAGCTACATGGAAACCCGAAGACTATTGTAAGCAACAAAGGTCCTATTTTAACTAGAAACTTTTGGATGAAATTATTTTCTTGTCTGAGTACTCAATTAGCTCATGGCTCATCTTATCCTCCTCAATCAGATGGGAAAACTGAGATAGTAAACAAAATTTTGGAAGAATATATTTGTTTCTTTGTATCTGATAAGCAAACACAATGGGTCAAATGGTTACGTTTGGCTGAATGGTGGTATAACACTTCCTTCCATACTCCAGCAAAAATGACCCCATTTATGGCACTTTATCGATATCATCCACTATCTATCACGTCATCTTTAAGAGACAATTTTAAGGTTCAAGCAATGGAAGATCACATATAGCATCAAAAACAAGTTCTCCAACTCTTAAAGGATAACCTCACTTTGGCATAGATTATAAGAAACAACAGGCAGATCAACATAGCAATGAAAGAAGTTTTGATGTAGGCAACTGGGTATTTTTATGGAGACAACCATACAAACATGTGTCCCTCAAGCAAGCTAACAAGGATAACAAATTATCACCAAAGTATTATGGTCCTTACAAGGTGTTGAAAAAAATTGGTACTATGGCATACAAATTAGAGCTTCCTACATATTCATAAGTGCACCGAGTTTTCCATGTTTCACGCTTAAAGAAGGTTATAGGTGACAAGCACCGAGTTCAAACAATATTTCCATAACTTGACGAGGAAGGAAAAATCATATTGGAACTTGAAGTATTCATGGAAACAGGAACTCGAAAGTTATGAAATTGATCAATTTTAGAGTATCTCATCAAGTGGAAGAACTTACTCACGAAATATTCCACATGGAAGAACTTACCCGCAGAAGATACCACCCCGAAAAACTTTAAAGTATTTACAAAGCCTGCAGGGTAAGGCCAACTTCTTATGCCTATTTGTTAAAGGTTTATTTGGGCACATCAATCCCAACATTCAAATCAGTACAATTAGGGCTTATCAAATCCTAATTCAGCTGTTACATGCCATAGACAAGTCATTACATTGAATGCCTCCATCCGTGAAGGTTTCCTAGCCTGAAACCTTGCTGAAATGACTCCTTCAGACACCATTGAAACCTTGGTCAGGGTAATTGTGTTGCAGAGGAGGTAGGGCCATTCAGGCCTACAATACAGTGCACATAAGCCCTCCTTGACCTACACTCGGTGAGATTGAGCGAAATTCACATTGGATTCTCAGAATATTCCTTGATTCTAGATCATTCTAGAAGTATCCTATCTCTTTTCACCTCCTATGAGATTGAATTTGGATAGGCTAAGGATCAATTAACCTCATATCCTCTCATCCCTTGCTCCATGGAAAGTAACTCCAAGTTTTGAAGGCCATTCAATACCCTCATTTATGACAAAACCACCTCAATTTCCAGATAAATTGAGCATTCATCATAGTGATCAAGGGGCTAGAATCTGAAGTTTGTAAGGAAATTCTATTCATTTGAGAATTGAGCTTATGTCAAACAATGTTATGCTACTAGAGTTGTGTGCTCTTGATGTGGCCAGGGTTGGACTGAAGCTAGAGGAGTGGCACAAGATCAAAATTTATTGGGTGATACTCTTCTTTCTACTTTAATAAAGAGTTTATTCCTTTTCTCATATGATTGTTCATACTTGTGATGATTATGTGTTTCAATGTCTTCGATTCCATTGTTTTATAGTAGATAGATCATGTATGCTTTGATCATTTCTTGTTTTTGTTTCTCTTCATACAAGTACCTTTTGAGCAGATTTAGTTCAAGTGGGAGTGACGGCAGTGATTCAAAAGAGATTTAGGAAGAAAAAGACTACAAGTAAGTTCCTTCCATCTCATCTATCTTTTATAAGAAAATGTTAAACTACTTTCTTTTTGTTGTTCTAGGTGTAGTCACCCACCTAGGGAAAATGTGTTTATCCGTAGATGAAAATTCCATGTAACACTTTTTGTAGCTTAAGACACGACTTGTATGCATGGCTTATTGTGCCTCCTTCGTCAGGACAGTCCCTTCCATTGGGATGAACAAGAACAAGAATCATTTGAAGCCCTAAAAAATGCATTATAACAAGCCCCATTGATCAACCCTCCTGAACGGAATAAGGACTACACTCTATACCTATTAGCATTTGGTGTCATGCTTTCTGGGGTATTAGTTCAAGAAGGGCATGATAATAGAGATCACATAGTCTATTACATCAACAAGAACCTCTCTGGGCCTACCTAGTATGAGTTAGTCAAGAAAACCACCTTATCCCTAGTACACTCTGTACAAAATCCATTAGGGTAATTTTGAGGTCTAAAATCGGCCTCCTAAAGAAATTATAAAATAATAGTGGAAATAATAAAATAATATTAGATTACATCATTACATTTTAAAGGGAAAAAATAAAAAACTACTTTTTCAACTAGTACATTCAACTTCTCTCCCTATGGACTTACTCAAATTTCGAGTGGGAACACTTGTTGGATGCATAATTTAATACCTCATTCAAGGAGTGCCCATGTTGCATACTTTTGATGGACCCTGCTATACGAAAAATGATAAATACATTAAAAATGTGTTTGCTATCATGTTTTTTCATGTATTTCTCATTTTTCGTGTAGCAAGGTTCATCGAATGTACGTAACATGGGTACTCCTTGGCTGAGGAATTGATTTTTTCATCCAATGAGTACTCCTGCTGGAAATTTGAGTAAAAAAAAAGGGATATAAGTGGAAAATACAAGTTGAAAAAGTAGTTTTATTATTTTATTATTTTATAATCTTTTTACTTTTTTACCCAAAAAATGGTGAATAATCCCCCATGGTTGACATCATCATCTTGAATCCTATTGGTTCTTGTAAAGTTTAGTTTTGTTGTACATTTTTCTTAGGAGCCTCATTTAAGACCTTAAAAGTTCTCTAATGTTTGACACTACATCATCTTACAGACCACCATAGTAATAGAAAATATCAATCCCATGAGATACTTGTTGACTCGTCATATGATGAATAAGAAATATGCTCAATTGGTAGTTATTATGCAAGAGTTTGACCTCCAATTTGGTTCCCCCTTAAGCAAGAAGGTACTTGTCCTTACATAGGTCATCACTGGTATACCTCAGGAGACCCAAGGGTCTGCTGTTAATGATTCCTTCCTTGATGGACACTTGTTATTTGTATGAATAGATAACCCTTGGTATGTCAACATCATCCTCTTCCTATGGACTCAAAAGTTCAAAGCTCAGCTTACTTGTGATGATTGAAGGTGCATTCAACACCAAGCCACCCACTACCTCCTAATGGGCGATGTCTTGCTAGTCAAGGCATCAACACCATCATTCACTGATGCCTTACTCTTGAAGAAGCTGAGAAGGTCTTAAATAACTGCCATAATAGAGCTTTTGGCAACCACTTATCAGGTATGGACACTACTTGGAAAATTCTCTACGCTGGTTATTATTGGCCCACCTTGTTCCATTACTACATTCAAGTAGTCAAATAATTTTAGTGTTGCAAAAAATACTCTCATAAGACTGAAGCTGCACTAGCTCACCTACACCCAGTCATCAATGTTGCCCCCTTCTATAAATGGGTCATAGACTTCATAAATTGCAACCCACTGTCTTCAGGTGGCCATAAGTACATTGTGGTCGTCATCAACTATTTCACCCAATGGGAAGAGGCCATGCCCATGTATAATAACAATGATGCACGATTTTCCGTTAATCATGTCATAACAAAGTTTGATGTTCCCAAGGAATTTCTCTCGAATCATGGCAAGCACTTTGAGAATGAGATGTTTCAAGAATTATCCCAACACCTTAGTTTCTCTCATGAATTTTCTTCTCCATACTATCCACAATCCAACAACTAGGTAGAATTTGTCAAAAAATTCCTTAAAATGATGTTGTAGTGTATGGCGAACAACCATAAAACCAATTGGCACCACATGGTTTTTTCAACCTTATGGGCATACCACACAATGGTCAAATCCTCCATAGGATTCACACCCTTCTATTTATTCTATGGGTTTGATGCTTTCCTCCCCATGAAGTGCAATATCCCTATCTGACACTCGATTATTGAACTTCTCCCTGATAACACACCATTAGAACAATGGTTGGTATAGTTAGAACATGTCGATGAAAGTTGGTGAGAGACCCTTTAGAAACATTAAGCACACAAACAATGTACCAGGGCTTCTTTTGATCACAATGTTACCCCTTTATCATTTTACCGAAGGGGAGTTAGACCTTGCTATGAAGTTGGCTCAGAGGCTTTAGGACCAGCAAGGTCCGAGACATTATGGAAGGGACCATACATTATTATGAATTAGCTTTTAAAGGGGGCATACATATTACCAGATTTAGATGGGACTTATCTCAAAAATCCCATAAATGGGCTCTACCTCAAGAAATTATACCCATAAAATTGTATGCACAATGACTTATTTTTTATGAGGATCACTTCATCATGGATGTACATTAAAGTAACTCTCTCATCGTCTGCCATAGATAGATAACCTGCCAAGCTATCATCATGGGTTTTCCGATGGTGCTTCTTTATGGTCACAACACCTTGTCATAGCCACCTGGGCCATCTACTCTCCTAATGTAACACCCCATCATCAAAATGGGATCTACGTTGATTCAGCCACGAATAATCAATAAAAATATGATGTCATCATAGGTGTTTTCACCAATGCCTCCCACTAGGTATCAGTCACCTGCATGTGTTCCTTGATTTCTAGCTTATTGTATCATATTTGAACAAAGTCTTCAAATTAAATTACCCATGTATTTCTTGGAAATACTTGCATGCACAAAGGTTAGATCATGATTTTTATCATATTACATTTTCACATATACCAAGAAATCAAAATCATGCAGTTGATCGCATAGCGAACCAAATCCTAGATTGGAATGCATCACATATATATCACCATCAAGACACATAAATCAACATAATATCCATGAAATAAATGAAAATATAAATCACATCTATAGAAGCATACACATAAATACAAAATCATGAGAGCCGAATAAAACAAATCATCATATCTCATATATATATATTATATATATATATATATATATATATATATATATATATATATATATATGAGGACAAAAACATACATCAGTTGGCTCTAAGCTAGAACAAATAGGTCATCAAATAGAGGAGCATCCTCATAATGTATTCTTTCCTTGGTACGTACATTGATATCTAAGGGCGAGGACCCCACCCTTGGTGCCCCCCACCTAAGGTCCGCCAACCTCATCAGAGGCTAATATTAGACAAGTCATCGCCACTGCCACTACAATTCCACAGAGAGGTGGATGTCACGCTCTATCTTGAGGCATGATAATCACCATAATAATCTCTCCCAATCTAGCCCAAACCTCCTTTGACATCCACCTCAGCCAGGTAGTGGCTTCTCCCCATGCGTCCTTTGCATATTCCAACTAAGCCTCTAAGGTAGCCACATGAGCCTCAACAACCTATGATCTCTCTTGAAGCCTTGTCATATCTAGGGGTGGTAATAACTACCTTCCTCTCTAGAGGTACCACCTATCCCTAAGCATTGAGTTGCACTGGCCTGTTAGGGTCCTCCCAAAACCTGTCATCCCTCTCTTATTTCAGCACAACTTTCGCACCTGCTATGCCAATCTGTCGATGATCGTTTCCTACTATGCATGGCAATGATCATTTGCATGGTCCAACATCTGCAAGAAAACATAAATGATATCAACATCATCATAAACAAGATATATATATATCTATATATATATATCTATATATATATAATATATATATATATATATATATATAATATATATATATATATGATAATATATATATATATAATATATATTATATATATATATATATATAAGAACACACAAATGTATAAAAATACAAACCACATACCTACTGGACCCCAAGCATCGCCAAGAGGATACCCTATATCTGGATCACCCCTGAAGTCAACACCACGGTAGGGGTACCCTAATATCATGTCAAGGTTGGACCTAAACCAACGCACCACTCTGGAATTCCAATAACACCCTACCTTGCTTCCATAGGTCTGTGACATCACTGGAGCCCACTGTTGGATTTATGGGTCTCTCACAAGACTTGGTGGCACTTCTAAAATAGGACATAGCATCACCACTCTCTCATAGAGGATGGTACACAATATGCTAACATAAAAGAAACTCTTCGACTATCCTTTTTAGACCTATGTCATCTCTGACACCATCCCTTTGTACACAAATTTGGCCCAGTCAATGAAATGTCCATCATGTAGTCTCTCCAAACCTGTAATTTGAGGCCTCGACACTTAGTGAGGTGCAGTCGAACCAACAAGTTTCACAATCATCACTAATGTCACCTACTTAGCTAAACATGTGATCACCCCGATCCAGGCACTACCCTTAATATTGGCATTGGGCACATAATGACCCCTCACCCATGCATGAATATCCACATGCCTAGTTAGTAGTGGCACCTATAAAGTCTCCCCATGAGGCACTAGCCCTGTAACATGGTAGATGAAAACCGCCAAAATAATTGATAAGCCCATAGATCAAATACATAACACCTAACAATTCGTAACCCAACAACATATGGAAAATCATAAAAATGGTCATGTGACTGCAATACGAGGTTTTGAGTGAACTTCATCAACCCCCACTATGCTAAAGTAATGCTCGCTAGAGAATCCGCAACAATAGCTGATCAATTAGGCTCCTATTCGCACTCTCTCCACATCATACCCATATTACCAGCCAACAAAAAGTACAAAATTAGCCTCCCATGCTAAACAACTATCACTTTTACTCATCTGCACGCATGTCTCCACAAGAGGTGTGTAGTCTACCAATCTGTTTCTCAAACAAACACCCACTTTGAGCATCTATCAACCAAAAATTCACGGGGACATTGGCTCAGAGGTCACATGCCTTTTCTTTGTGTAGATGCGTAGAGCATGCGACTATTCAATTGAAAACCACGCATATTGCACATCATTGTTTCACAAGGTCACGAGATCGTCAAACCAACAAATCCACATAATTTTTTCTCTTAGCCGCACTGTCAATGTTGTTGCCTGGACTAATCCTATGGATCTTCATTGCGTATCCCTAAGTTACCCTTGGAGGTCACACTACGGTATCACCTTCACTCATACGATCCTATTTTTTACCTTAGAAAACAAGTTGTACATGTCACCCTCTATGACGTACCTAGCATAAACTACCAAAATCACAAAGGGGGGATGATGTGCTCTTATCTATCTATCCTCGTGCACATTGGAGGGGCACAGGATGACTGTTGTAATAGAAACAAGTCCTATAACCTCTCTAGTGTCTCAAAATGACATGTGTAAATAAGGTGGCACATGGCCCACTTTGCCCTATATATTTCCCTCGTTTCCATATTCCAGAGCCCGGTAAAGGAGCTCAAGACTTTCGTTCTCAAAACTATCAAAGACATAAGGACCAAGACCACATCACCTTCATCATGGTACCTTATGGTCCATTTCCAACTGAAACACATTTTTGGGTCCATTACATGCTCAGAGTACCGATCCAGGTCTGCCTTCTCATGTTCTTTGATTCATCTTGTTTACAACATTCCAGCTTATATATGTTTCATGAATATTCTTTGGCTTGGGGTATTTGTTGTTGAGGTTTCTGATACATTGATAATTCCCCATCAGAATCAGTATCCCGGTGGTCGTCGACAGAGCTAGTATCATTTGTCACTCTCCATAATAGGCTTCCTCCAAATCCATTCATACCTTGATATCATTTCTTGAAATGCACCATAGGGTCCATCATCTCAACTACATTTACCACAATCTTCCCTTGGACATGCTCAACATGTTAAATTTTCTTAAGACGACATTGTTCTTTTCTTTATATTTGAATTTCATCATTAATACATTAATTTCACCCCATATCATCATTACATTATTCATATCTATACCATTATACATCAGCATATTCAATTATATAGAAACATCAACATCATCATCATCATGAATGTAGTAGAACATAAAAGGAATAGTAGAGGAAAGCATGCACACATATCGAGACACTAGGATTGGTCCAAGACCAAGGAAAAACCCACTATGGGGAAAACCCTTGCAAATATTCTTCTTCTTAGATTGTCATCAAATGATGCAACAAAAGGGAGTATAATGATCCATAACTTTCTATATGCATCAAAACAATAATGATATCTAGGAAACAGATATAATCATGCTATAAATCAAAATCCTAATACTGATGGTTGTAATGTGTTGTACAAACTAATCTTAACTATTTTGTATTCCTGTCACTAAGCTGAAAAATGTTGAACACTCCTGTCACTAAGTAGAAACTTCAGAATACTGAATCTCATCTTTGAGTCTTGGACGGATTGAGGAGGAATGGTTTGAGTGACTGCAATAGCCCTGAATTTTCTCTAAGAACTATGTGTGAGTGGCTATGGTAGTTTGGATCCTCCCTTACCATTCTATGCATGTGTCGAGGGACCAACTCATCAGATCTACACAAAAAATCTTGTTCGCTTTCTTCAAGCTATTGTTCCTACAACCGGGACAACTTGATCACTCTCAAGACTACTATGTGCAAGTGTCTGGGGACTAATATGATATGAACTTAAACAGGAACAAAACAACTTATAGATATAATCATAAACACATAGATGCAGTAGAAAAACACTTCATTTCAATAATATAAAAATACTAAACTATGCTTACAAACAGAATGTAAATAAGATAGCTCAGGTGATGATAGCTTATCTTTGAGAAGAGATGTGGTGGATACATGCCTCTAAACTAAGTTAAAATGAGGCTCAAGGGCCATTTTATTATTAATAATAAGGGAAAACCCTAAAATAACAAAGCCCTAACTCAAGGAGATGTAACACCAAGAATTTATGGGCCCCGTTGGGGTTAGTTAGGCATCTAACTTCCCGTGGTCGTAACTTGGAATTATTATCTCCATTTGACATATATGGTACGTCGTTGGAAAGATCTCTTCGACAACTACAACTGCTAACATGATTGCAATAGCAATCACATCAGTATTTTTTGCCAAAAAATATCGTTTAGGGCCTCAAAACGGCTCCGGAATTTTAGGACCTGAAAAAACAACAAAAAAATAGTAAACTATGATACAATTAAGGAAACAAATGAAACTGACTAGGGGGTCTAGGTAGAATAGGTTGGTGGCCACCAATATCCACATGGATCACTCCTCCCCGCTTAGGAAGAAACGGTCCAATTGTTTGGAGAGCCTCCATGAGGTGACGAAATTTATGTTGAACCTGGTCTTTGGTGAACCACTTGCCCTGAGATGGATTTGGCCTACTTTCACAACTCGATATGGTTGTATTCTTTGTTGTTGAGTGCTCTTGATTTGTGTGTCCATGATCTGATCATTTGCATCTTGTTCCACGCAATCCGGGTTAAGCTCTGTTGATGTGAGTTGTTTTGCAATGTTAGTCGTGTCCAACAATGGTGGGAAGTATGGCCAAGGGCGATCTACATTGAACACTAGGTGCAGACCAAGGAACGGTGGGATGCTAAGCTCGAAGGAATTGTCACCAACAGCCTTGATGATGGTGTATGGCCCATATCGGAGCGGGTGAAGCTTGCGGTGGGGTCTAGCAAGGCACTCTTTCTGCAAATGAAGCAAAACATTGTCACCCACCTAGAACTTATGTGACACTTGATGTTGATCATGGCACTACTTGTACTTACCATTGGATTTGTCCAATATATCATGGAATTGTTGGTGGATGTGTTGAATGCACTCAATGAAGTTCTTAGCCCTTTCAGCTTTGTACTGCACATGAGATGAACCTATTTCAGTGACTGCAAATGCTATGGCCACATGAATAGGGAATAATGGAGAGCTTTGTTGTAGTTGTGTTAGACATAGGGGAGTATTTCATCCAATGTGCATGGATTCTTCGAGTTGTACATGCACATAATGTGTACGATCATCCTGTTGACAACCTTTGTTTGCCCATCATTTTGGGAATGGAAAGTCATGGACTTAGTGAGTTTTGTATCCAACATCGACCAAAGACTTGACCAAAATGCACTCAGGAATATGTTGTCCCGATCTCAGATAATGGATTGTGGGATCCCAAAGTGTACCCACACTTGCTCAAAGAAGAGCCTAGGAGTGGCCTCTACTGTGATACTCTTATTGCAGGCCACTATGGACATATGTCCATATTAGAGAATATGTTGACAAACACAAAAATACAAGTAAGGCCTGACATGTAATCCATGGAGATAGATTCCCAAGGCCAACTAGGAGTAGGTATAGGAGTATACAGGCCTTTATTCTTGATGGTTGGTTTGGCAATGGCACAGGTGGTGTAGGATTTAATATACTTCCCAACATCCTAATGAAGTTTCGGCCAATAAAAATACTTTTGCAATACCACCATTGTTTTCTCTACTTCGAAATGTCCAGCGAATCAACTGTAGTGTGCCTCCAAAATCATCTTGGCACACTCAATTGAAGGAACACATATGTGTCCCAAGTGGCATAACAATGCATCCTGAAGGTGAAAATTTGAAACTTTGTTCCCTTCTTGGAGTGTCTCATATATGATGTCAAATTTTGGATCACTCTTGTAAATATGCGGCCACCCTGATGTCTCATGCCCACAGGATCTGAGCACAATGATTAGCACCATGACCAGTGGTAGGCTGACGCAATCAACGACATTATTGGTGTTTCACATCTTATAATTAATGTTCGAATGCAACTATTGCAGATAGGTGGACCATTTTTTATGGCGATTGTTATGCAACTTCCCTTATGTCTGTATGAACTGTAGAGGTTGGTGGTTTGTGTGTATGACCATTTCTTTCCCCATAATGTAATGCTTCCATTGATGACAGGCCTGCACAATGGAACACATTTATTTTTCATGAGTGGGATTCTTTCAGACTGTGTCTGAAAGTGTCTCACAATGGTAAGCCACTAGATGCCCATGTTGAGTAAGAATTTCACCAATAACATAGTGGGAAGCATCTATCTCAATCTCAAATGGTTGTTGTAGGTCTGGTAATGTGAACACTGGTGCAAAACAAAGGTGATTCTTCAACTTGGAGAATGCTCGTTGTTCAGTTTTTGACCAAAATAAATTTTCTTTTGCTCCACCCTTGGTGACTTGACTTAAACACCAAGTGATATGAGAGAAACCCAACATGAACCTAAGTAAGAAATTGTGAAGACCCAAAAATTTGTGGAGCTTTGTTAGAGTGGTTGGGGATGGCCAATCCCAAATGACTTGTATATTGGATGGGTCCACATGTACACTTGTCTCATCAATGATGTACCTGAGATATTGAACCTGGGTTAGTCAAAAGTTACATTTCTCCAAGTTAGCACACAAATTGTGTTGTCGAAGGGTTTGAAGGGCCTATTGAATATGGTGGAGGTGCTTTTCCTAACTCTAGATGAAGATCAAGATGTCATCTAAATACACCACCACGAATGCATTGGTGAAGGGTCGCAAGATGTCGTCCATCAGTATCATGAAGATTGTAGGGGTGCTCATCAATCTGAATGGCATGACCAACCATTTGAAAAGGCCCTCTTTAGATTTGAAGGTAGTCTTCCACACATCAGAGGGTTCAATAAGAACTTGGTGATAATCTGAATTCAAGTCAATCTTGCTAAAATATTTATCCCCCTTGAGCTAGTCCAGAAGGTCATCAATCTGTGGGATTGGGTACCTATTCCAGACTGTGATCTTGTTTAGCACTTGATAGATAGTACAGAGCCTACTGGTCACATCCTTCTTATGTACCAATACAATCGGGCTCCCAGAGGGTAATGAGCTTGTTTTGATGTGCCCTTTCTACAGTATTTCCTGAATATGCCTATTTATCTCATCATTCTCTAGAATAGAGTGCTGATAGATTAGTCCATTGGGAAGTGGTGTGTCCAGGGTCAGATCGATGGAGTTCTTGACCTAACAGTGAAGAGGTATCCTTGTGGGTGAGGTAAAAATGTCCTTGTACTCCTCCATGACCTTGACCATTTGCTATTGTTTAGAGGAGCTTTGCCTAGAAGTCGTGGCCACAACCTTCTTCTTTCTATGGGGGCGAATAATAAGGAAAAAAAAATTCCTGGTCTGAGAAATTATCTTATTGCATTGCTTTGTAGTGATCAAAGAGATGGCAGTAGGTGAGGCTACCTTTGGTATCCTATACAACTTATTAGCCAAAGTAACAATCACATAGCGACGTCTAGACTCATATACAACATGTCACTTCCACAAGTATGATTGTACTACAAATACATCAAAAACTTCGAGGGCAACAACATCACACAATCCCTCCTCCGTGAAGGGCTTGATGCTATAGGGAAGGTGACACTGTTGGCTGACATGAAGATCTCATCCTTCGTGAAGCCACCCAATGGTGTACAATTATGGATGTGCTATAGTGTTTAGACCTAGCCTCTTCATGAACCCTTTACCAACATCTGTAAGTGGAAGATGCATTCCCCCTCCTCTGGATCATTAGGGTCAATGTTTTGGATCTTTATGGTTGCCATGGTGGCATCGGGCTCTGCATCAATGATCTGCTTCCCTTTGTCAGTCCCCTTATCTAGTTCTGATTCAGAGTTGGAACCTACGTCTGATAAGGAAGCCTTCAGCACAGCCACCAGTGACTGCTTGGCCTAACACTCTCTTGTATTGTGAGTGGAGCTCTTATGGAAATCACACCATTCTCCTATGTCCTTGTTGATCTTCATGGTGTTATTCTTTTCTTTCGGCTTCACCAGGTTGTCTTCGAAAGCGCTGCCTTGGCTTGGTCCCTTGTTCTGTGATTTGGGGGTGCCTCTTCCTTGCATTGGATACACATATCCAAAGTTACGCTTCTTTTGTTTAAACTTCTGCTCAATATTTACAATGTACAAAAACACCATGCAAAGCAAGGAAATGTCTAGGAACTCCATCTTGTCCTGGATGTACTTGTTTAGATAGCTGCGGTACTTAAGCACCAAATTCAACTCATTATATTTGATACCCAGCTTCATGTGAAGTGTATGGAATGTAATTGTGAACTCTGGAACATATTGGTCCCTTCCCTATCATAGTGTGGTCCACTTTATGTATTTATCTTCATATCTCCTAATAGGGTAATACTATTCCTTGATGGCATCTAGAAAAAAATTCAAGGTGGGTGCAGCGGGAAACAACGAGGTTCACTCTCATCCTTTTGTTCATAGTTGGTTTCTCACCAATACTTGACATTTCAAGCTGCTTTTCAGAAGTGCAAACATCATCTTTCTTTGATTGGAAAGGTCATGAACTGAAAGATATCCTTCTAATATGTTTAACCATTTACATATGGCATCTGCATCTATCGAGCCTTCGAATATGGGAATATTGAAGTTAACTTGTACCTTGAAATGAGTGGCACCTCCAGAGTGGTTGTCCGATGAATATGCATGACCTGTGGGTAGCCGTTGAATTATCTAGTCAAAGTTATCCATCATCGCATCCCTTTGTTGTTGGAGGGCTTCCTCGAGCAACATTTTGAAATGATCTCCTACCCCCTCATATTTCTCTTCTTCCACCATGGGAGGTCGTCAGGTTTTTTGAGTCTAATCCTGCAATGGTTCAACTAGATCGAGCCCTAACTCCTTATACCCTAACCTATTTGGGGACATGCGAAGAAAAACAAAGAAATAACATACCTCTCTCACACCACTGATCCTAACTTAAATAGGAATGAAACAAGTTACAAATATACTCATAAACACAGAGATGCAGTGGAAAAAAAATTCATTTAATTAATAGAAAAATATTGAACTATGTTTATAAACATAATGGAAATAAGATATCTCAGGCGATGGTAGCTTATATCTAAGAAGAGATGTGGAGACTACATTCCTCTGAACTAATCTACAATCAGGCTCAAGACCTTTCTATTATTGAACAATAAGGGAAAACCCTAAACAACCAAAACCCTAACCCGAGGAGATATAACACCAAGGGTTTATTGGCCCCATTGGGCTTAGCTGGGTATCCAACTTGTCAGGGTCATAACTTGGTCATATTATATTCGTTTGACATGTATGATACTGTGGTGAAGTAAAATTATGAGTGTGGACATAAACAATTCCTCTAACCCGGTAATGGGTCTAGCCACAAATGATACATTCTATGGAAGATTTCCTTAGGTCAGAACCAATTAAGAGGGCCTACCTCTTAGTATGATTATCTCGTTTGGTGATGGCCTTCCTTCCTCACTCCAGCTATCTCTCATTTCATTGTTCGAACACCTCAAACAAGTAAGCAACAACAAAAATAACGCTAATAATAGACAAATTGTAATTCAACCTACTTAACAAGTCAAGAAACATTAAGCCATGAACATGTAAGATGACACATCATGTAGGAAATAAATTGATAGTTGCATATCTATATAATCAAGAAGAGATTACAACCATTGCCTTGACGTTTCCGTTCTCCTCTGAAAAAACCAGGTTCCCAAACACTCCTTATAGCATTCCATGATGGCCTCAACAATGATAGTTTTAAGGTTCTTCCCTTCAGGCTTCACACTAAACCAAATTCACACTTCTCCCTCACACAACTAGAGAGCTACAATTATGAATAGCTTATTGTTTACTCCAAACTTAATTAGCACTAGCACACCAATATTAAAACTAGCTTGTGCTTGGGGAAAAGGGAGGTTTATATAGCATGAATGGATGGGAGATGGATCCTCTTCTTATGTGAGAAGCTCTTATCTCTTGAGGTAGTTCCATCCTTATAGGGGAAAGGAGCCCAAACTAACATCCTCGACCCCATCCAGCCAAACCATTTACCAGACTTCTGTTACAAAGCTTCTACAACTGGGAGCTTCAGTTCCTTATTTAAAAAACTTTCCATAAGAGGACTGGCATGACTGGAACAAAGCTCAGTCGCTTTGGTCGACGCTAGGGACAGTGTAAATTCCTACATATCGGCACAAGGAGGACAAGTGTCATTAGCACTAGTCTTGTAAACTAGGAAAAACTAGAAGATTATGGGGAAATGGTGCAAGAGGGAATTGTTTTGCTGAAGAACAGGGACACAATGGGAGTTTCTTCATGAAAGGAGAGAATGTAGGGTTCACTATACAGGTCCTGCAAGATCAAGGAATAGGGAATACAGGGATAGTGAGAAAATGTTGTGTAATAGATGCTCCATAAAGTGTGAAGGTCGTACTAGAGTGAGAGATGAAATGCTTTATGAATTAGTGCGGGGAACTGGAGTTTGTCGTCAGAAAACCTACAAGAAAGTATAGATACATATACATAACTAAAAACTTTGTCAAATGATACATGAATCATGGTATGGATGTAGCCATCCAGCGAATGATCATGTAAATTGGCACAACTATCCGTTAAAGAGGATCATAATGAAACCAAGGTATGGTCGCACGAATCCATTAATGAGAAGGATCACATATGATAACTCATGGTATGCTCATAGCCATCCATATGAAAGAAACATGTATATCAACATAATGATGTCACACCGCTTCACAGCCTTGACTTTTGTAATCTAAGTCTAGGGTCTTGCACTCCAACACCACCCGATCAAAGTACAAATTCTAACATGTGAATAGATGTGTTGACATCGAACATGCTATAATGTCACTTGATTACCAATCAATGATGTGAACTTGTCGTCGACTGTGAAGAACTTGCCATTAGGGCATGCAAGCTCTAAGGTACTAGAAGGGATTCTCTCGGTTAACTTCCCAAATAATGAGTTGAAGTCGAGAGGAAGTGACCATGTCGAAGGAGGGCCATAATGTATCCCACATCATTGACATGAGACAAAAGGATGCAAAATTGTTTTGGATGATACAAAGAATCAGAGGTAAGTGTAACTCTACAAGGACAACTCTTGAACATATCGGTGACACAATAGGAGGTTGGCATCTTTTGGATCCATAGGATCGGTGGTCATGACGATGTGGAAGAGATCAAATGGAAGGAAAAAATGAACGGCCCTACCTAGGAAGGTCAACAATACAAAGGAGGATATCCCAAACCAACACGAAGCAGAAAGTGTCATGTTCAAGAGTGAGCTACCGACAAAACTGATTACATTTCCCAATTTTCCCCCACCATTTCTAGAAGTTACCTCAATTATCTTTTAATCGAAACATTGAAGGGGATAGAATATGCTTGCATTGTAGGTTCATCCTTCAGATGAATCCAACCTAGTAAGTTTAATGAGCCCTAGGAAGGAGAAGCTCACGTTCATCATGGTGATGAATCCAATGTCGTTTAATATTAGCGAGTTTGACAAAGGTGTAACTTGGTATCTTTTTCATGTTTAGAGAGTTTGAAAAGGACACGGAAAAGAAAATTCCACATGGTCCCTTTTCATACATTTGTGTCTCTCGAGCCCATAAAGGTAGAAAACGATACTTAAGACAACCACTTCACCATTTTAGTTAAGGAGTACCTTTTTTGTAAATAGTGCATCCCAGCCCAAAAAAGGGGTACACATATACTCGACACACAACATTTCATATCCATTAATGATTTCGAAATGATAAGGGCTCGACTATCTTTTCGCTTTTAAAGGGTTGGAAAAGAACGTGAAAGCGGACCCCCCATTTTATTCTCTTTTACAAGTCAAAAGGGAAAAATACTCGACAATCTTTTCATATGAGTTTTACGAGTCAAGAAAAGAGTTGAAATGTGACTCGGCATCATTATCGAACATCCATCACCTATCGCTATTCAAAAACGTAAAGTGCATTATCCAATTCTTGAGGCAAAATAGGTCAAAATATTTACAAAACCTAATATTTCATGAAAAACTGAATAAAAGGGAGGAAAAGTAAATATTTTTTACCATTTACTATTTTACCTTGCTGTGAAAGACTTTTTACTCACTTTTGCCCTAATTGTCTTGGAGTAGATTGCGGGAGATCCGGGAGGTCATTTGCCGAGGCCCCAGTTACATGTAAGAGCCAAAGCCATAAGCTTCATTTCCATAACATATATTCCTGTTTTTAACCACTTTTGGGATTTTTGAGGGAGGATCTATCAAAAGTTTTTTGCCATCGACCGGCGTGACTTTCAGGCACAAAATCATGCTAGTTAAGGGTAATTAAAAGGACCTATTGCACTGTTGGCAGAACTATTTTTAAAACAGGCACACCGACACTGTGAATAGGGAGAAAACCAATTTCCCCTCAAAACCACCAGTGGAATTTGAAATTTATGTTTCAAAAATGATTATTGACTTAAATCTATGGTTTTTTTAGGAAAGAATCATCGAAAATGGTATACTGGAATGAACGCGAGCACAAGGATGTGGACACCTAGGCATTAAATAACCCAAATTGCCTAAATGCTTTGAGGGACTGTGGGCTCCCCAAATTCTTTCTCACGCTAGGGATGTGTGCCCAACCTGAGTTGCTTCACTACCTGATTAGTCTCTGGGACATAAATCAAGAAATATTCGCCATTGGTGACCAGGAGATGGAGTTAGAAACTTCAGACATATGTTTCATCACAAGATTGTCCTGGAGAGGGGAACCAGTCAACTGATATGGGCCATGACTGGTTGGCACAAGCATATCCATGTTGCTTTTCGAACATTTCCTTGAATCCCTCAAATCCAAGAGTGGCAAGATTGAGATTGCCATCATCCGAGATCTGACATTGAGAGTGCTATTGTTCACTATCAACAGAGTGGCGGGGTCCTAGGGAGTGCATGAAGGTAAGAAGTTTGAATTCCTATATGCCATCGACTGCATAGCACCGACAATATTCAATTGGGTGGAGGCCATGAAGATCAACATAAAATGCCAATTGACCAAAGCCAAGGCAGGGAATCTAAAGCAATTTTTCTTTGGATCCATACTGGTGACCTTTTTCTTGGAATGAGTGTCGATATTCTAGTAACAATTGGTTGAGGTAGATCCTTCGATTCCGCGCGACCCATGGATGGCCAACTGGAGTCGTCTGATGGCCAAGATCACTGGGGGCCAGCACATGTCATGCATACTTGCCTTCTTTTCATGGCTACGATGATAGAAGATTGCCATGGAAGACTGGCCATACAGTAGCACCAACTTTCGCAGAGATCCGGACATGACACTACCAGATCGAGAGGATTTTGACAATGAAGGTAAAAAATCGATTTTTTAATTTTGTGATTTTTTAATTACTTTTGAGATATATGTGTTTATAACATTTCACTTTGTGAATGTAGATGTTGGACCAGAGTGTCCTGCTGGGATGTCCCCAATAGCTAGGCGCGTCGCCCACCAGGTTGATGTTGTTGCTCCTTATTGGGATGGGAGTGACAATGAGGAGGAGATTCTAGAGTATGCTTGGGTGGGAGACATTCCTCGCCAGTACCAGAGACACACAGTGGGATTATTGGATCAGATCCACTGATTGTTGACTCATGTTTCATGAGTCGTCTCATGCTACCATGATCACCATGTTGATTAGTTCCTAGGTCAAGAATTTTATATTTTTGAGGCCTGCATGTCACAGATATATGAGGCCTACGAACCACGTGTTATCACCTGGATTGAACCTTAAGCTGAAGGAAGGCAATGCCAGGGTAACCACAAACCACGCTTAGCCAAGTAGCTAGCCCTACTAGGCCGGGAGAGGGCTCTCTTCGTAAGGATCTCAACAAAGATGATTGGATTAGGAAACGAATTTTAGGCTAGGTATAGTAGCATGAATTTTTCATTGGATTTTGAAGGGGTTTTGCTAGATCAAGAGGAGCTGGACAGTTTAGGGCTAGGCAATTAGGTCAAAATTGTAGGGTGTTCAATGGGGCAAAGTAGACATAAGGTTTAGCACTCTAAGGCTTGATGAGTGAGGTGTTTAAGACTGGTGAGAGGCTAGGAAGATCATGTGATTATCATGGATCCTTCCCAAACTATAGAAAACATATAATGGTGAACATTTTCCCAAAGTAGAGCAGTGATGTAATGAATTCTACCTATCAAATTGAAAACATTTACTTAGAAGCAATGAAATGATTAAGAAAATACACAAAACATACTAACATATTATCACAAGAGAAGAAACTGTACTAAAACTCCATACCACATGGATCCCAGAAAAATAGTTGCAATTCTTATTAATCTCCTACCAAACTGTTACAAAATGATGTACAATCAAGGTATGAGCATCCAACTGAGTCCAGCCCTTTACAATGAGAAAGAAGAAGAAGATATAGGCATTGTTTCAACCTCCTCCCATCCTCAGGGGTTGAATCCCTAAGATGAGGAGCTAATCTAACCAACACTAAACAAGAAACAGGAATATAGGCATCTTAACAAGTTGCCTCTAAAAGTGAAAAACTAATTCATTTGAGCTCAAATTGACTTTTAATGCAATGAATCAACCCTCTACTACTAATTATCTATCATATTTACAATCCAAGTCATAATTTACATTAGTAAAACATCCTCCATGGGAGAAAATCCATGAACATATTCAAAAAATGGAAAACTAGCCACCCTGTGCAAAATTTGCCCTACGCAAAGCACCACTAGCCCAACACGTAGTGCCACTTTCAGGTCCCTTTTGGAGGCCTTCTTGGCATCCAAATTGAGCTCATGATGGCTGATTCGAAATTTCTTCAAGTCTACTTGAAGAAATACCTATAATTTATTCATTTGAAGCTCATTTATCCCCTCAAACGTTGATTCTCCCAAGGCTACTCCTGTGTGTCCAAAAAGTGGCAGAAAGGTCATTTGTACGGTGTTTGTTTACCTTTTGGTGGACCATTTCTGCCCCAAAAACATAGAAAATCCATAGGGTGGATGTACTCATCACTTTTAAACCAAATATTCAAGCCATTTGTGCATTGGGTGCCCCTATAAAAAGCGCAGTGCCAGTGGCACTACATGCTGAACCTAATTTTCTATGTTTAAAATTTCAAAATTTGCAAATGACAAAATTCTTCCAAAATCGACCAAAATTGGTGAGAAACACCATAATCAAGTATTCTGATGAGCCAAGGAAGCT
Organism: Pinus taeda; assembly: GCA_000404065.3. NCBI lineage: Eukaryota > Viridiplantae > Streptophyta > Pinopsida > Pinales > Pinaceae > Pinus > Pinus taeda. Next base: position 63,983 of record APFE031448847.1, on the reverse strand, counting down.
TCAGCAAGAAACCTAAGCCTATCCTCCACTTTTTTTCCCTTTAGAGCCCGCCTTAGCCTAGCTTTCATTAGTTTGACCCTTATGTTGCAATTTGTTTTCTATGTCCTATAGTGGTAGGCCATTTTCCTGATGATCTGATTGTCCCTCAGCTTCTCCAAGTGCAAATTGAATCTTTCAATCCAAATCTCTCTATCAACCTCAATTTCCTTCTCAATGGGAGTCAAAGTGATCGATGCCTCTTCCTTTCACATAGCTGATTCACCCTTGTCACGTTGTCTTTTTATCTTGAGAAGTTGCAGCTCCATGAGGACCTGCTTCTCACTCAGCTGCTTGTTCTCTTGTTCCAAATATGTGATGACATACTTGGACCTCTCCAAATTGTCCATAAAATCTTGGACTTGAACCTCATTTTTTTGTATGATGATGTCCTTTATTGTTTCTTCATCTCGAGCCTCTAGGTGAATTATTTCCATGCCATGATGAGTATAATGCTACTCTGGCTCATCATTCTCTATCAAATCAAAGTCTCTCTCTTTCTCCTCATCATCAAAACTTTCCTCCAGCATCTTTTCCTTCCCTTTGTGTTGCTTCTACACCTATACCTGATGTGTTGATGAAGAAGGCAAAGCCCCTTCCACATCCCGTGGAGCTAGCATTTGCCTATGGGTTGATGAAGAAGGCAAGGTTCCTTCCACATTCCGTGGAGTAAACACTTGCCTATCAATTGTAAACAATCTCCCTGTGCTCCTCTGATATGTCATGTAAGTCTCGGGCACCTCAGTAGCTCTAGTCTATTTGGCCTCATCATTTGTTTTCACCTAAGAACTACTAGAAGGCCCCCCTGCTTCTTGAGATAATGGTGGAGGAATTTGAGGACCCTTGAAGATGTCATGAGCAATAAATGTCTCCCAAGAGGTGTTGAGGAGGCTAATATGATGAAGCACAATCATCTTGATCAGGGAATAATGATAGAGACTACTCATCTACTGAGCGTATGGCTTTTTCTACATGAAATGGGCCATCTTATCAATATTCCTGAACAAGAAATAAGGGAGGTTTAACATCCTCACCCTGGTAAAATGCATGAGAAGCCTGATGTGATAGGTGTACAACTTGGAAAATCTACCATCACAAGCGAAATATTTCTTTATGAATTTCATCATGGGGGCATACTTGTCCTCAGGGAATCTGAAAGGAAAAAGTCTTTTCGCCTCATTTCTGTACCTGGGTTTGATATAAGGCTCATAATAATGTTCATCCAGGTCTTGTGCCTTGTACCACTTCTCCCCTACATTCTGAATCCTGGTTGCATCTACAATAATGGAAGGTGAAACTATAAATGTCACCCCAGCAAGAGTCACCTTGTTGTCCTGAAGATGAGCTACAAAAAGTCTAGTGAGCTTAGTGTGGTGTTGAACTCTCTCTACCTGCTCACAAAACTCATAGCACCCTAGATGTCTGAAACAAGTGATAGCTAACTAAGAGGCTTGCAATTCTCTGAGGTTTGATGGCTCCTCCCTAACAATTTTGCCTCCCTTGCATGGTTTTCTCTAATGTCGAGTTCTATCTGTCGAATTGGCACTACCTATGTTTTCCTCCTCCTCATAATCTCAGTCTTCTTTGTCCATGTTTGTAAGGTTTGAGGCTATACACTCCAAGAAAAGGGATAAAGGGAATGAGCAAGAGTGATTTTAGGAGTGAGGGGATGGGAGATGACCTTATGGGCTAAAAAATGAATGAGGGATTAGGAATCATAAAAATGATATGGAGGGCTTGTTTTGCTGAGATATTGCTTTTTGGGAAGAGGGATAAAGGGATGTGGATGTTATGGAATGATATAGGGGAAAGATTTTATAGTTTTAGTGATAGGTGATAGGAGGAATAATTAGGTTTAGGGTTTTTAGGCATAACTAGGGAAAAATTTACTGTTTCACATTTACCATAGGGAATTATGTTTAAAATTTTGATTGCAAACCAACAATGTAGTATGGGAGGAAAACTTACTTGTATGAAGGGAAGGAGGGAAATCTTGAAGTTTTTATGAAGTTTGAGGCCTTTATGGCCTTTCTACTCAACGCACAACGCCAAACCACAGATGCGTAATCCCACCTCTCAACATGTAGCGTAGTGTAAATTTACATCCTGGAAGCCTCTAGACAGACAATGCCAGGCACAGATGCACAATTCCAACCTCTCAATGGGCAGTGCCAACTCTCTTTCCTGAAGCGCGCAACGCCAGACTGTAGAAGCGCAACGCCACTTCAATAAAACTTTTGACTATCTTCCTGATGTCAAAATTGAGCATGGTTGGAAAGCCTGTTGAGTCTTCCTTCTAGAAAATCTTGAATTTTTCAATTTGGAGATCATTTTCTTTGTTAAAAAAGCAATCTCCCAAGACTGTTTAAAATGTGTAGAATGAAGCTGCCAGAATAGAGAGTGTTGTTTCAATCAACTTTTGGAGGTCTTACTCAACTCCAAATTGAGCTCATGATAGCTCATTGGAATCAAATATGTGTCTAGTTATTGTTTCAATCATCAAACAAGTCATTTGGTCTCGCCAGTTAGGATAAATATTCATCTTCCCAAGGTCACTTCAGAAGTGCATCAACTCTCTTGAGGCAAATGATGTTGTGGAAATTTCTCCTAAACCATGAGACCTGTGTAAAAACTGAAGGAGGTTTTTCTTCCTGGGTCTATAGTGGACGCAAACCTCTCTCACTTTTGGAAAATGCATCTTTTCATTCCTAGAAACATCATTTCAATAAAACCTATCCTGATGTGTGGAACATGGGGTTTGTAGAAATGAAGGGAAATGAAGGGGATGAGGGGCTTCTAATTTCTTGAGAAAATTTTTGGAAGTAGGGAGGGATGTTAGAAAGCATGGGAAAGTGTAATTTCAAGGATTGAGTGAGGGGAAGGGGTCGAAAAGGGAAAAACACGGGCCTAACCAAGAAAAGTGTCAAATTGTAGCAATAGGCTAGGGTTTGTGGGAAAATGATGAATTTCAGGGATATCAGTGATGGGAAGTGTTTACAAAGATATATTAAGGATAGGGAAAGGTGTATGAGCATCAGGATACAAGTTTTTCTGATGATTTGACCATCCAAGAAAAATTACCTTCAAAATCCTTGCAGAGGGAAATGAGCCTTACCTAAGCAAAACTAAAGCACAAACAAGGTGTAAAATGACCCATTGGAACCTAAAATAATGATGAAAACTCTTTGAATGATGGTACACTTAGCCGAATGGTGACATGAACCAATACTTGAAAAACTTTGGAAAGAGTGAAAACAATCCTAGACCTAATACCTAGTGACCAAATATTACTTGAAGACTCACTAAAATGACAAAATTTGATTTTGACACCCTAAGACCACTTTGCAAGAGCATGTTTGATTAGTGGTGGAAGGCTGCAAAGACCAACACTAACATCGCCGATGTTATTTTGGACACACATATTATTTTTTTAAGTTTTGATGTATCAAACATTATCACTAAAATATATATATATATATAATATATATATATAAAATATATATAATATATATATTATATAATTAGATATATTGTATTTTCTTTCTTACTACGGTACAAATGATTTGTTTAATCTTTTCACATGTTTCGTAAATGTCTATCCAACACATAATTAGCTAATGCATCTGTCAATGTATTCATGCATCTAGGAATATGATGATATGTAATGTAATTAAAATGCCTTTCCAGTAGATGAATACAGAGATACATTCTCAATATTTGAGGGTTTCTAATGGAATATTGCCCATTGAGTTCAAGGACGGAAAGCTCTGAATCTAGGTTGACAACCAACTCTCGAATGTCAAGAGAAATAGCTTTTGACAACAGTTCGATGACTGCACTATATTCAGTAATGTTTTTATTTGTGTGACCTAAACAGATACCTTGAAGATCAATCAACTCACCGTTAGGGTCATAAATAGCCCATGCCACGGATGATTGGTTCTGGGTACGACGGCAAGCACCATTAGCAAAACTGATGTGGGGAGTCACAGACATTTGCAAAGAAAGAAAAACATAGTAAACAAGAAAGTTGTTTGAAACTAACACATCAAACCACATTGCACAAAAATGAATGACATACTAATGTCCACAAGTAACCATGCAAGATGACCTAAGCATAGTATTTCTTGAGGTAAAGCCCATTTCGAGGATTGTCTAGAGGATTGGCTTCATAAAAAATAAGCTCATAGGCCCCTTTTTGCAAAACACGTTTCACAATGTAGGGCCCATGCAACATGGGCTCAAACTTTCTTGCCCCCAGCTTATCATTAGCTTGGTCATATAGTAAAACCAAATCACCCTTAGAGAACACGCGAGGGAAGACTGACTGATTGAAATGGGGCTTGACTCGTTTATTTTGTGCCTCAATAACCAAAGTAGCAAGACAATGAGTCTCATATAGTCATTCTAAATATAAGAGGTGCTCTTCCTAAGGTGATGTTTCGGGGAGAAGTTTGACAGCTAGCTTGAGTGAAGGAATATTGCATTCAATCGGTAATGTTGCTTCCAAACCGTAGATAAGCTGGAATGGTGTGAAACCAATCGCATATTTGGTTGAGGTTCAATAAGCCCACAGAGATGAAAAGAGAATGAGATTCCAAGTTGATTTATGCATCCCAATAGTATGTTGAAGCATCCTAACCAAAACCTTGTTCACAGCTTCAACTTCACCATTGGCGTGAGCGTAATATAGGGTTGAACCATTGTGGTGCAAACTGAATGCAGATATCAGCTCAGCCATCATGTAATCTCCAAAATGGGAGCCATGGTTTGTGACAATGGCTTCAGGTATGCCAAACCTGGAAATAACATGATTGAAAAGGAATTGAGCCATCATTTTACTATCTGCAGAGTATGTAGGCATCCTTTCGGCCCATTTGGTGAAATAATCCACATCAACAATAATATAGCCATGCCCCCCAGTCGAACAAGGGTTACATGTCATATAGTCGATGCCCCATTGGGAAAAAGGAGCATTTGTAATGAGGGGTGTAGGTGAGCAGGTGGGGCATGCATCTTGCATTGGTAAATTTAGCATTCGTGGAACTTGCAAAAAGCAAGGATGCAGTCCTTAAAAATGGATGGGCAGAAATAACTAGTGTGAAGGATTTTTTGAGCGGTAGCATAGCGAGACATATGGCCACCACATGCCCTGGAGTGGTAGTCATTGAGAACTCTCTCATCCTGCTTGAGAGTAAGGGATCGATGAAGAACTAAATCGACACCGACATGGTATAAAGTATTGCCAATAATATGGTAGGATTGGGAGTGATGCCGAATCCATCGGCGATCATCCTTAGTCAACACGGAATGGAACATGGACGTCTAGAGACACACGATGATATCACCGTACCATGGATCAAGGGTACTAATCAAGAAAAGAGTCTTGTCCGGAAGTTGTTCATATGTACCAATAGGGAGAGATGTATAAGGGAACAAATTAACTGGGAAAGAACTAGTGACTCCTTAGACTTGGCAGTAGTAAATACCAAATCAAATTCTTTCAGGATGACAATCCATTTAGAATACTTCCCCCTCCAACAACTGACGAGTTAGGATGTAGGTCATGGGGTTGCATTCAGAAATCACAGTTGTTGTAAGAGGATGTAGTATCGAAAGTGTTGAACAACCTAGACAGCAGCCAAAGCCAACTTCTCAACATGGGCGTAATGTGTTTTAGTGTCGAGGAGATTACGACTAACGTAGTAGATAATGTGTTTGTTTCCTTCATCGTCATCTTGAACCAAGACCATAGAAATGGTGCTAATGGTTGCGGCTAGGTAAAGGAAGTAATCTCAATGATAATCCAAGGGATGCAACAAACACAAATTTATGAGGACAACCTAGAGATCATCAAAATATTTTTTTGAAATCTCATCCTAGGAAAAGGGCGTTCCTTGTTTGAGGAACTAGGTAAATCCTGTAGCTAGCCCAACATAATTGGGTATAAAATTATGGAGAAAAATTGACTTTCCTTGCAGGCTTTGGAGTTGGTGCAATGAAGATGGAGGGGGTAAATTTATAATGGACTCAACCTTAAGTGGATCAAGGCAAATACTATCCTTTGAAACGATAAAGTTGAGGAGGCATCTAGATTCTACATAGAAAACACATTTATGTGGGTTTAACCAAATGTTGTAGTGTCTACAGTCAAGAATAATATGGTGAAGATGGTCAGGATGATCTTGGAACTTACGAGAATGAGCAGGAAAGTCATCCAAGTAAGATTGGATGATGTTGCGAATATCGTGAAATGTATAGGACATTTCCCGCTGAAATTTAGCCCCAACATTTTTTAGGCCGAAAGGGAGCTTTTTGTACACAAGTGTACCCCATGGATAGAAAAAAGTTGTCTTTTCTTGATCAGCCAATGCAATGTTAATCTAGTTGTAACCATAAAAACCGTCTATAAAGGAAACAATTTCGCTCCCAGCACATTCGTCAATGATCTGATCAATGAAGGGAGTAGGGTAGTTATCCTTAGGATAGGCACGATTGAGATCATGATAATCAACGCAAACCTAGATTGTGCTTTATTTTTTCGTCACTGAGACAATATTTGACGCCCAATCTGTAAGAGGGATGGGATAAATGAATCCAGCTTTAAGAAGTTTTTCAACTTCACCATTGATAGCGGCGACCCTCCTAAGATGCACTAGGTGGAACCGTTGGCAAACTGGTTTCGCATGAGGATAAGTTGGTATTGTGTACACAACAATGCTAGGATCAATGCCAGGCATTTATTCATAGGACCACACAAACACATCATGGAATTCTTGAAATAGACAAGTATAGGTCTTGATCTCATGTGGAGAACAAGTTACCCCGATATGGACATGTTCAACAATACTAGGCTTGATAGAAATATCAATCGACATCATTCGGGTAATATTACCCAAATTTCGTTTCAACCATACTTCATGAGTCATGATTGGTGATGGAAGCAGGAGGGAAGGAAATGGAGAAGAGAACTCTTCGATATTGGTAGACATGATAGCCAAGCGAGGCAGGAACGAGGGACGACGACGAGTATCGGTCCAAGGTGGTTCCTCGAGAGACGTTACTTCCATGATACCTTCGTCAACTAGAAAAGTCTCGGATAAGGGATCAAGAGATTCCAGCATGCCAAGCCATAGGGATTAAGAATACGTATTGAGAGAGGTATTCAAAATAGAAGAATCAGAGGATGCAGAACTTGAGGCCGAAATAATTTCCACGTAATTGTTTTTGATAGGACTAAGTGGCATAACCGCACCCCAAGTATCAACAAGATATGGTGAAAGTTTAACCAAAGGGTCAGATTTGGTGAATTCCATGTTGACATAGGCAACATGAGGAGGTGGGAGTGGAAAAATTCCCATTAAGGCAGAATCTTATAAAGACCTTCCCTCACACTCTCATAGGGAGCACCAGTGTGCTTGACGTATGGAACATTGCCATCTGAGAAGGAAGAGGCAAATAAGGACAACTGGTCGACAGTGACAATATTCACTTCATGGGGAAAACAAATCATGCAAAATAGGGAGGAGACTACAGCATGCATAGCATGGGTCCAACTCTAGCCGAGTAGAAGATTATAATTGAGATTAGCATCAAAAATCTCTACCTTTACTTGTATTGTCTTGACCTCCAGAGTATTGGCAAGGTTAGGTAAGACACTGAAGGGTCACAAATCATGCACATAGAAAGCTTCCAAAATGTTTGGGGATTGGTTCAAAGAAGGAGAACCAATGAATTTCCAGCATGCGATTAACATGATGCAAGTGGAAGCACATTCATCAATGACAGTCATGTGGATGGTCTTCTCATTGATGATTACCTGAATGAGAAAGGCAATTTGATGAGGTAGGCACAGAACATGGTTCTCTAGATCAAAACATATCCAATTGGAATCAGTGGGATCAATACCACCGATAGCCGAAAGCAAATATTTCTACTGCGATGGGCAGCTTTGGAGCACCTTGATATCTGACATAGCTGATGGCACCTGAGCCAAATCCTCAACAGTATTATAGTGTTGAGCGGCTCAAGCATTGGGATTGTATAAGGATTTCCTTAGCACACCTCGAGAGGGTGGCTGTATAGTGGAATCAGGGTTAGGGTGCTCAATATGAAGAGGGATAGAACTCTAGGCATAAGAAGGGGTGGTTTCTTTCTCTTTCCCAATTGTTAGAGCAGGAGTTTGTTAATATTTTGATCTAATAGCCACATTAATAGGTGAACTCATCATGATCACATCAGATCCTGAGGAAGCAGATGATTGAGGTTGGACTACCATTTGGCTCTGTAGAGAAAGAAATGGCTCTTTTAGGACAACTGAGGTTCCTTTAAGCAAACAACTAACTTCAGATTGTCGGGGACAGTCCTTGTTATAATGGTCCTCCTCGCAAAGGAGGTAGGGATACTTAGGTTTCCGTTGTGAAGACTCACCAACAGATGATTTAGGAGGACACTGTTTTGGGGCATCATTTTACTCTTGCCTTTGCCTTTATTCTTACCTTTTGAGGATTTATCCGCTGCGATAGACTGGACATCATAGACCTCTAAGGTTTTACCAAGGCTAGGTGGATTCTTGGAAGAACTATTGGAAAGAGCATTTGATCCCAACTTCTGTTTAGAAGAAGATTTTGTAGGGGTCTGGGACACTGAACCAATAACTCCATCAACAGGGGTGCAGCCTATGACTTTGATGATGTGGGACTAGATGATGGCCACAGAGCATCAGGTAATAACTCATACAAATTTCTAGACGGAGAGTGAACTAGATCTAAGTACTGGGCATGAGCAATGGATTTTTCTTCAATAACACACCCACACATAGCTATATCGTGAGCAATTGGGGCCACGAATGACTTATTGAACCATTTGGTGAGAAACTGTTCAGAAATCGCAAATTTGATTAGGCGACGTCTACGTCTCCATTCATGGATGTGATCGGAGATGTGTGCCCCAATATCTTCCTTAAGCAATGTGAGAAATAGGTGCCAATTTCATAGAGAACCAACAACTGAAAATGCATGAGGAAAGCCATGTCTAAAGAGTTAAAGTCATTGTAAGTACTTCAAGGAAGCTCGATGTACCACTTCACTGCAGCACCTATGAGGGTTCATTGGAAAAGACGGAGATGAATGGAATTGTCAACATAGGAATTCGAAGAGCACCAGAGGTGATATGTCATCATGTGGGCTTTAGAATCTTCTTTCTATTTCCCATCGAATTTAGGACAATCTCTTAGGATCTTGGATAGAACCAGAGGCGAGTATGACGAATGAAGAATTGGATCATTCGTAAGGCGAGACACATCTGGCAACTCTTGTGTGGCCAAGAATGCTAATTGAGTATTAAAATGCATGAGAGGTCAGTAAGCGAGTCCAACCGGAGGATGCCATCCCTGTTGGTAACGATTTCTGCCCCATAGTGGGGATTTCAAACATATGGCATTTGATTATGCCCCCATTGTGGGTTACCTTGACCATAGGGAGGATTTTGACCTTGAATACGTTAGAACTATCGAGTCATAGGTTGTTGATAAGCAATGTACAAGTTAAGAGGTTGTTGAGCCTATTGACGTTAGACATATTGGTATTGTACCTATTGTCCCTTAACATACGTGTGGTGAACCTATTGCCCTTGAACAAGAGGACCTAGTGCCCTTGGGAATAAGTATTTTGTAACTGTGGACCTAGGACATTAGGGTCCTGTTCATGCTGGCCTTAGCCAAAAGGATTGGACCTGTTGACCTAGGACGTTAGGATTTTTGACATACTACTGTAGAACTTGACCTTGGCCTTGCCCATGCAAGGATTGACCCTGCTGATATGTATATAAGGGTTGCTGATGCCTGGGTTGGTTTTGCTGATGCAAGGGTTGGCCTTATGGCTACAAAATTTGTCCTTGGGGCTTCATGGCTTGGCCCTGCGAGGACATGGGCTGGGAGGTTAGCGGAGCATACTACACAGTTTGTTGCAATGATTGTGAGGGTTTCCCTTGTGGTTTTTGCAGTTGACCTTGTCGCAAGATCATTTTCCCTTGCTGTTGCGTGGATAGCCCTTGTTGCAATAAAGGTTTCCCTTTTTGTTGTAGAGGTTTTCCCTACTGTTGCAAGGGTAATTGAACAGTGCCCAGAAAAGTTTTGAACTGAATCTAGCCATAGCCACCCTGGAAATTAGATGAGTCAGGATGAACATACTACCCAGACTAAAAGGCGTAAGGTGAACTAATCATTCCTTGAGAACCATATGGAATGTAATGAGTTTGGTATTAGACCTAAGCCTCATAAGGTTGCTGATACTAGACATTGCTTGACCTAGATTAACTAATGGGATTTTTAACATGTTGGTACTGGACATTGCTCGATCGAGCAAGACCAGCAGGGTTTTGAATAACGCCAGAAGAAGGTTGGTACATACCAAGCATGTGATCATGTGAGACACTCACATTGGTTGTGCCTAAAACCATAGAAACATTCATATTCTGTCCCCTAGGCAGTGGCAGAGCTTGACCACTGACCGGAGGGATTGAGGAACTAAGAGAGACATTCTTCAAGACTGCTGGTTGAGCTAGACAGTTGACTGGGACGGATGATTCAAGAGGGTTCGGAATGGTGGGTTGCACCGGGATTGAGGTAACAACCTAGTGGGAGGTTGAGTTCGTAGTGAACAGACCTATAGTAGGCATGGTGCTAGACGCCCAAACAAGGTTATGGTAAAATGACGAGGCACTAGGTGTGCCTGAAACCAATTGTGCCAAGGATACATAATTAGGTGGCAATTCTTGATACACACTTATGGGAATGCTCCCTATATAGGGAAAACCTTCATGAGGAAATGGATGTTCTTCCTCCTTGACAGTGTGTGGAGTAGAAACTTTTGACTCATCTCGAGAGGTGACTGAAGCATTGCCTTTGGGTTCCATATCTAGGAAGAAACGACAACGAACGAATGAAGAAGTATAAGGGGATAATTCCAAAGGAACACACGATTGATCATATGAATTTTATAGATGTTGTGATGATATCAAAACAACATCAAACAAAGGATTCAAAGAATAGGTAACCGGTCCAAGTTGGTCGTTAGTGGTTGGTGAACTCTCAAGAGTTTGAATGGGATTGTCTGGAGATTCCATGCCAAAATCAGCAGCTGACCCAGTATTTTAAAAAGCCAGAGGATGTGATGATAAAGGTTGAATGCTCAAAATGACTACTAGTTCAACACCTTGGTCCTCGAGTGACTCTCGTAATTCAGGAAACGACTCCTCAGGCAATCTTTCAGATGGAGTTGAGGAAGAGGAACTAGGTGAACAAGATGGTTCAGCCACAATGACCTTGTCTTACTTAACAGGAAAAGAGAGAGATAACTTCAAGGCTTTAAAATGTTCTTTATGGGAAACTCATGATTTGGTCTAGAACATACTAACAGGATGTTATAAGATTGTGGGAAATCAATTTATTAAGACACATAATTACACTAGTGCTCTTTCATGTTTTAAGAGTTGAGAAAGAAACAAATATGACTCTATCACTTTCGATTGTAAATGATATCGAAAGGAAAAACACTCGAATGATCTTTTAAATTTTAAGTTTAATGAATCAAAAAGATCAAAAGACTGCTCTGGATGATTTAGGTAAAAAGGATTACTAGGCAACCATGAACTGGAGAATACTTCTCAGCGAGCTGAGAAATATGCGCAGGTAATCTCCCCAAAGGTTGTGTTTAGTGTGTCATGTTTGCAAGGTGGACGACTTGGCTTTGTATGGATAAAGGATTGCAGCCTATAGGGGTCTCCCATTATATACTTGACAATATGAGGAACGCAAATCCATACTAGTACTGTCTAGTGCCGAAGCTCACGACAGCTGTTAGGTTTAAAGACGTCGGAAAACATATCTAGCCTAGACGTTCTAGATGTGATCGTTAGACTTCAAATGCACCTTAGGTTAATTGAGTTTGTTTTAAAGTTTATCTTGAGTTATGTCTCAATTTTCAGACCTTAGAGATGTGACTCAAAAAACCCTAAATCAAACTAAATGAGACAAGACCCTTTCAATTCAATGAATTGTCTACACCAGAGAGGGTAGAAAACACACATCAAATGAAAACAACCAAGCAACTGAAAGCAAAAGGATTTTCCACTAATTCACTTTTTGAGAAAATAAATTAATGAAAAATACATTCCAATTCCTAATTTCCTCACAAGTACATTTCTAATAGTGCTTCCAAAAGTAAAAAGAGTTCTTTTTCTTTTCAAATTCCAATGCAACCCTAGTATTTAAATATTCTTACTACCCTATCATATTGATGCAACAAACTATAATTTCATACTTTTCATGAAATGACAAAACAAAATTTTCACATACAACACTTCAATGAAAATGTTTTTGAGACAATTAGCTCTTGAAGCAATTGAAAACACGAAAAGAGAAACTTATTCAAATTAATGAAACACTTACTTTACCAAAAACAAGACAAGCAGTGTAATCCATGTCGGAAAAGAAACATTTAGACAAGAAAACAAAAACTTTTCAAACTTGTGGAATGTAGGTCAAAGACGTAGAAGGACCGTAAATGAAATGCAAGGAGTAAATGCACCGACAACTCGACTCACTGAGTTGAAAATCAACTTAATGGATGACAATATAGATGCCCTAGTGCCGCTAACCATCCAATGACCCAAGAAATCAAGTGGAAGGACGACAAATCAGCATGAAAACAAACCAAATGAAAACTAGCTTTCTAGTCAGAGGGAGAAAATGGTCTAAAAGGCTTACGGGGTCGAAATCATGAGAGAAAAACACACTGGACAAGATAAAGGAAAAACCCAAATCTTCACTTACAGGCATCAACATGACTGCCTAACTGACAACAAGTGCTAGAGGGAGGTCAGCGTGACTGTTTCTTGTCATATCGCGCTAATCGACACGATTGTTAGCAAATTAAGCACTATGAGCGAGGAAGCCAAGAAAAAAATAAAAAAAATTAAAGATGGGACTAGATTTGCTACTATCAATATCAAACTCAGACCAGTAAGCAAAGGAAAACAAACAAAACCAAAAGGAAAAAGTGGAACTAGAAAAGTTCACACCAAAACCATGAAATCGCGAACAAACAAATAGAAGGATTGGTTCCCCAATATGGTCACCAATTTGTGGTGATGTAAAATTATGAGTGTGGACATAAACAATTCCACTAGCCCTATAATGGGTCTAGCCACAACCGATACATTCTATGGAATATTTCCTTAGGTTAGAACCAATTAAGAGGGCCTACCTCTTAGTACGCTTATCCCATTTGGTGATGGCCTTGCTTGCTCACTCTAGCTATCTCTCATTTCCTTCTTCGAACGCCTGAAACAAGTAAACAACAAAAAACAAAAACTATGACAATACACAAATTGTAATTCGACTTACTTAACAAGTCAAGAAACGTTAAGCCATGAACATGTAAGATGACACATCATGTAGGAAATAAATTGATTGTTGCATATATATTGAATCAAGAAGAGATTATAACCATTTTCTTGACGTTGACATTCTCCTTCGACAAAACCAGGTTTCCACACACTTCTGTGAGCATTCCATGATGGCCTCAACAATGATAGTTTTAGGGCTCTTCCCTTTAGGCTTCACAATAAACCAAATTCACACTTCTCCCTCACACAACTAGAGGGCTACAACTATGAATAGCTTGTTGTTTACTCCAAACTTAATTAGCATTAGCACACCAATATTAACACTAGCTTGTGCTTGGGAAAAAAGGAGGTTTATATAGCATGGATGGATGACAGATGGATCCTCTTATCATGGGAGAAGGTCTTATCTCTTGAGGTAGTTCCATCCTTATAGGGGAAAGGAGCCCAAACTAAGATCCTCAACTCCATCTGGTGAAACCATTTACTAGAATTCCATTACGAAGCTTCTAGAGATGGAAGCTTTGACTCCTTATTTAAAAAAAAATCCTTAAGAGGACCAGCATGACTGGAACAAAGATCAGCGGCTCCAGTTAGTGCTAGGGATAGTTTTAATTCCCCCATACTTAAAAAACTTTCCATAAGAGGATCGGTACAAGGAGGACGAGGGTCATTAGTTACGGTCTTGTAAACTGGGAAAAAAGAAGATTTTGGGGAAATGGTCCAAGACGGAATTGTTCTGCTCATGAAGAGGGACACAATAGGATTTCTTCACGAAGGGAGAGCATGTAGGGTTCACTGTATAGGTCCTCCTGGATCAAGGAAAGGGTAGTACAAGGACAGTGAAAAAATGTTGTGTAACAAATACATCGTTGGAAATATCTCTCTCAGGACTAAAGTTGCTAACGCAATTTCCATATGAATCACTAAAGGAACTTTTCGAAAAAAATGTCGTTTATGGCCTCAAAACATCTGTAGAAGTTCAAGACTTGAAATAACTTCCAAAAATAGTAAATTGTTTTACAATTAAGGAAACATATGAAATTGATCGAGGAGTCTAGGTTGAATAGGTGGGTGGCCACCAATATCCACGTAGATCATGATACTTCTAGATCTGCCTCTGAAGCGCTAGTCACTCCCATAAGCCTCTTTCCAGTGTCCAAGGGTCTATGGTCACTCTCATATGGTTGTGTGCCAGTCTCCAAGGACCAAATTTCCTTGTTTTATGCCAGCGTCTGAGATCAAGAAAACCCTAACTGAAAGAAAACCTTTCACCTATGATTCTAGACCCTTGCACGAACTCCTTCCATCGAACTTGTGTGAACCAAGAAAAAAGAGAAGAGAAGAAGTGTCCAAATTATCTTAAGGTATCTTCTATTTATAAGCTTTCTTGAGGGGTCACTTTGGGTTAAGACTGACACAAGCAGTTACTCAAGTGTTTAGGGCCGACCTATTCCATAATACATGTATGAATAAAATAATTCATAACTCAACTTACAATCACCAAATTTGGTGCTCCTTAGGTCCATTTTGGTCCTCTCGAAAAGGGAAATGTAATGAAATCATCGTCTCAGACATTTGAGTTGTCCAAGGTAGAATTTCACTGTAGTTGAAAAAATTAACACTCCCTCTCAACTAAGGAGAATTCCACCTACCAATATTTTTCCATTGATCAATACGCCATTATCGAATCTTCAAGTGTCATCATGTATCATAATATAACATATTTTTCATGTATTCATTGATACGAGATCATTTTCTTATAGATGCACTAGAATTACATGAAACAAAGCTTATTAACCATGGAACTGCAAAGCACATAAAACAATGCGGAAAAACCATGATAAGAAAGAAACCGTGATACAAAGATTTTATTATAGAGTTCATCCAATTTGGACTACATCTCTAGGCCCTCCTCAGTAGTGGGGAGGCCTTCATTCATTAAGTGGCATAAAAAGAGATAAATGTATAAGAAACATTCAATTACAATCCTTATACCTCAAAGATAGAAGATGGACGAAGAAAGGAGAGCCTAGCTTCAGAAATAGACAGTACCACGGAAATCCTGGTGAAAAATCATCCAAAAATTCCTATCTGAACACCCAATTCAGATAATTGGGCTTTCTACACCCTCTTAGAACCTCTCTGATTCTCAAGGCAAGGTTTCAGTCCCTCCTCCTATGTGGGGTTACTGTTGTGTATAATGTTCTAAACTATTGGTCAGTTTCCTCCTTTTTCCTATGCGGATCGTCCCATATATATAACTTGATCGACCAACTCTTAGATTTCGGGCAGTTCCAAACATATGAAAAAATTTAGAAGGCATGCATTTCTAACAGAGATTCCCAATCCGCAAATCATACGCAGGTAACAGAACTTTTTTAAACATATAAGAATCATTTTAGCATCATTTTCACATGAATCGAGGTATTCACTGAATCCCGATGGTTTTATCAACACTGATAACCCATCGGTGTAGAGATCGCAAATCACAATCAATGTTTTAGTCAGAGGACAAACCCAATCCTTTACAATAAGGGCCCTATGATAACAATGGATCCAAATAGATATTAAACACAATACATAATATATCGGGTTCAAAATCCTCATCATAAATCGTAATCGACGAGAACCGAAGGTTGGTACTCTATGTGACTTCTTCCCTTTGTGAATTGCGATTGTGATATCACAGATCACAACCTGACCCTAAAATTGTGATAGATCACATCACAACGTGGCTTGCTACCAGGGTCAATTATTTAAGCACTTCCCCTTTTGCGATTACGATTACGATTATGGCATCACAACTTTTCTTGCCTAGGGCCGATTTGAAACTGTTGATTCACCTTTGATCTGCGATTACGATGACACAAATCGCAACTTGGTAGTGTTGGGACCAATTTTCTTAAACTGTGAGATCTTTCTTCTATGATCTATGATAGGCAGGACCAATGGTAGCCTGTGACTTGGTGCTTTCCCATTCTCTGAGAATTTTTCCATGTCACCTCCTCCTGTGACTTGTCCATGTCAATCTTGATCTTTGACTTATCCTAACTTCTTCATATGAACTGGGATTTGGGTGTCGTTTTCACCGTTGGAGTTAGGATAAAGAGAACTTCGATCCAATGATACATTTATAGACTTTCTACCACTTTGATTTTTCGGCCTTCTTACCATGCCACTGGTACTTTTTTAGAGATCCACTTGGATCAATCCTCCCCACTAAGACCTTTTGGACTGCCAAAATCTTTTTTTCAGTCAATTAGCAAGTGAAGAAATTTCTCGCTCGCTTTTTTTTATTTTTTCATCCATCAAAATTTACTCTGATTCATTCCTTTGAAGCCTACACAAATGTATCAACATCTCCCTGTCATGAAGTTCTAGTTTTTCCTGTCAAGTATGAGATCTTTGCCCAACTTTTCTAGATAGTCTAGTGCAACATCTTCCATTGTAGTTATCTGTGCAACCTCTTCTCTTGGTTGTTGCGGCTCTTCTTGGTTGGTGTTTTTGTTCAAGAATTCCCTTGCTTTCAGGATGAATGGCCTTCACATCATCCTCATCAGTAGTAGCAAGTCCAAAAATAATAATAAATTCCTTATG
Organism: Pinus taeda; assembly: GCA_000404065.3. Taxonomy (NCBI): domain Eukaryota; kingdom Viridiplantae; phylum Streptophyta; class Pinopsida; order Pinales; family Pinaceae; genus Pinus; species Pinus taeda. The sequence goes on along the minus strand of APFE031448847.1, from coordinate 46,943 downwards.
TAACTATGTAAAGAACTGATATACTTAGTTACAGTCCCTAGTGAATCTAATGGAATTCTCAAATTCAATGCTTGTTTTCTAAATCCTTCGATGAATTTTTCCAGGTTTTTTACCTGGCCTTGGCTTAGGTGTTTCCATTCCATTAATTATTTTTGTTTATATCCGAAAGGGTAAAACTGGTTCTTCAATGCAGAAAGAAAATTTGACCATGAGGATAGAAGGTTACCCAAATTTTCTCTTCCTTCCAATGTTCTCTCCTACCAAACGGGAGTAGTGCCACTCAGTCGAAGGGATGCCAACTGGATATTTGCCTCATCTTCCATGATATATTGAATCCAGCAATAGACCTCAATCTGCCTAATCCAATTGTTGAGTTTTTGTACATTACATTCTCTAGCATGCGTAGCCAAGTCAAACTTTACATATAGTTTAAGGAACAGTTTCTTAGATGTATGTCTATGACATATGCTAGAATGATGAGAAGAAGAAGTAGAACTGTCACTAGAAGATCAAGAGGGAGGGGGATCTTCTCCACCACCTTCATGATTTGTTGATCTATTTTCATCAACATCTTTCTTCTCGTGCCCAAGTGCCTTCTCATACTCTGAAAACATATTGTCCACTTTCTCCACCATATTGTAGAACACCTTGCGGAAATTTTGTTCCTCTTCCAAACGAGCTTCTTCATTTGCTATGTTTCTTCTTCATTGTGCATGTCCTACTTTAGGATCAAAGGACTTAAGCTTTCCTTTTCCTTTTCACAACTTGTTCTGGGTTAGCATATACACATGCAAGTCGCATCGAGAAAGACCTGCTCTGGTACCAAACTTGATCGAAGATCTTATGCTTATAGAAGCATCAAAATTCTATGAAATAGAGCATATTAACCATGGAACTTAAAAGAACATAAAACAATGTGGAAATAACATGATAAGAAAGAAACCATGACACAAATATTTTATTATGGAGTTCATCCAATTTGGACTATGTCTCCGAGCCCTCCTCAATAGTGAGGAGGCCTTCATTCATTAAGTGGCATAAAAAGAGATAAAGTACAAGAAACACTTAGTTAAAATCCTTATACCTCCAGGCTAGAAGATGGATGAAGAATGGATATCCTAGCTTCAGAAACAAATAGAACCACCGAAATCTTGGCAAAAGTTCATCCAAAAACGCCTATTCGAACACCCAATTCAGATAGTTAGGATTTTTGCACCCTCTCTGAACCTCCCTGCTGCTCAAGGCGAGGTTTCAGTCCTTGTTGCTAAGTCAGTAGTGATGTGTACAATGCTATGAACTATTAGCCAGCCTCCTCCTTTTTCTTGTATGGATTGCCCATATATATAACTTGATCGACCGATTGTTCAATTTCGGGAAGTTCCAAATAGATGACAAATTTTACCAACGGGAATTTCGAATACAGATTCTTAGGCTGTGAATCGTACGTGGGTAAAAAAATCTATTTAAACATAGAAAATTCTTTTTAACACCGTTTTCACATGAATTGGCATATTCCCTGAATCTTGGTGGATTTATTAGCATTGATAACCCATCAGCACAGAGATCACAAATCGCAATCCTCATTTCAATTGGTAAACAGATCCAAGCCTTTACAACAAGCTCCCTATGATAGCAAAAAATCCAAAGGGCTAATAAACATAATACATAATATATCACGTCTGGAAGCCTCATCATAAATCATAATTAGCAGGAACCGAAGATTGGTACTGTATGTGACTTCTTCCATTTGCGAATTGCGATGATATTGCAAATTAGAACCTGGCCCTATGATAGTGATATATCACATCTCAAGCTTGCTTGCTCTCGGGGCCAATTCTTCAAGAACTTCCCCTTCTTCGATTGTGATATGCAATTATCACCTCGCAAATTTTCTTTGAAACCACTAATTCACCTCCGATATCACAAATTGCAAATCACAACTCAGTAGTGTTGGGGCCAATTTTCTTAAACTATGACCTCTTCCTTCTATGATCTATGATATGCGGGACCAATGGCCACCTGCCACTTGATAGAGTTTCACGTCAGTTCCTCCTCCCACCTATCCAAGTCAAACTTGATCTTTGACCTGCTCTAACTTCTTCATATGAACTTAGATTTCAGTGTTGTTCACACCATTGGAGCTAGGATGATGAACACTTTGATCCGATGCTACATTTATAGAGTTTCTACCAATTTTATTTTTGAGCCTTCTTACCATGCCACTGGTACTTTTTTAGAGATCCTCTTGGATCATTCATCGTGCCATGTCCATCTCAAGTGTCTCATCATCACAAAACATCATTGTACATCTCAATCTATCCTTTGCTTATCCCAGATTATCTCTTGATTGTTCATGCTCATATGTTGAACATTCTTGGATATAGAAGAAGAAGAATTTGTTACTGGAGGGTAGCTTAATCTACCACCCTATATCCATTGGGCTACTATATGGAATCTCTGCCAACGGGTTACTACCTGGAATAAAATCATCAATCGTCATCGAAGAGCATATCATCAAGCATTAGGGGAATTTTTAGGTCTAAATGGGCCTCCTAAGAAAAATGTACAACCAAAATGAAATTTCTAAGAACCAATAGGATTCAAGAATATTATGTCAAACATGGGGGATGATTCACCGTTTTTGGAGTAAAAAAGTAAAAAGATTAAAATATAATAAAATAGTAAAACTACTTTTTCAACTCATATTTTCAGCTTACCTTCCGAAGGTTGGACTTAAATTTCTAGCAAGAGTACTCGTTGGATGCAAAATTTAATTCATCATCCAAGCAGTACCCATGTTTCATACTTTCGATGGACTCTTCTACACAAAAAATGAGAAATACATGAAAAAACGTCATTGCAGTCATGTTTTTCATGTATTTCTCATTTCTCGTGTAGAAAAGTCCATCAAAAGTATGCAACATGGGTACTCCTTGGATGAGGATCCAAATTCTACATCTAACAAGTGTTTCCTCTTGAAATTTGAGTAAACCAATAGGGAGATAAGTTGAAAATTCAAGCTGAAAAAATAGTTTTTCCTTTTTTCCCTATAAAATTTGACGATGTAATCTAATCTTATTAAGAAAAGTCTTTCAGTAGAAATCACATAAGAGAAATTTTTGGCCAACACGTTTTGAGCCAACAAGTGTGCTTCATCATCAAGACCTGATGATGAACCACACTTTTTGGTTCAAATTGTGTCAGCCAAAAATTTCTCTTATGTGATTTCTACTGAAAGACTTTGCTTAATTCATTATCGATCACAGAAGCATGATACAGAAAGTAATATAATATTATTTTATTATTTCCACTATTATTTTATAATCTGATTATGAGGCCCATTTTAAACCTCAAAATTCCCTTAATGGGTTCACATCTCATCATGGAACCATATCAGGGAGCAATAAGTTCCATCCATAGTGAGCAATAGGATAACTCATCACATAGGGGAGTACACCATCGACATTAGAATTTCATCGGCGAGGTTACCCTCAACCATCGTATTTCCTACTGATATTCCCATCGACGACCCTAAATAGTCATGTGGTAGAATGCATGCATCATAATTGACTTGGGTTGTAGAAACCAAGTACACTCTCAACCCATTGGCCAAATGAGGAGCCATATTCTTGACAAGCTAACCTACTTATGGGTAGGATGGAAACTAGCATATACTTTACAAAGACCAAACAAGGGAGAAACATTCTCCAACCCTATGGGTAAAAAATAGGTGTAACACCCTATTTTCTAGAGTTCCCTGAACCCGAGGAGCCCTTAATGCTCAATTCCACACCCTGTGAACTCAAACAGGGGGGAAGAGTTGGCTTAGTGTCCTCAATCAATGTTTCTTTCATCATACTAAAATATGTTATCTTCTTGTCTCAATAGAAACTCTTTCCATTTCATATTGAACATCAAATCAAATGTTATGTTAGATCATATATAATCATATAAATCGCAAAAGGATACCATAACCATCCTCCCTCTCAAGGAGGTTCCAACCACAAGCTTGACCTTGTTTCAAACAACTTCATTGTCTTAATATATAAGAGTATCTTGGTCCTAACTGTAAATATGGGAATTTCTGTTAATTAGATTTGAATGTATCCATGTCATATCTAGATCCTGCTCATTAGCTTCTTCATCCTGCCTCACAACTAGCCATGCTAGGAACATCGTACTCATCCTCAATTGTATTATGGACATTGCGTCCAAGATATCATGGTAGATCTCATACTAAAGTAGCATCCAAATGTTCTTATCAACATTAATATCAAATGTCAGCAATACAGCTACGTAGACACATATCATAGGAGAAATATCTCATTCTCAAAATAGAATATCTAATGTATATATTTCAAAGGATGCTCGATGGAAACTCTTTGTGAGTGAAAAATCTCAATCATGAATTTAATCAGGATCTATGCACATCATACATATACATATGGATGCTCAAAACAAAAATACAATGCTTCAATCAATTGTTAGGTTCCATGTCAAGTTCAACAACATCTTGAACTAAAAATTGGAGTATCCAAGGATTTACATTTTCATTATTCAAAAACATTTTCCCATAGCTTTGCAATATGGAATTTCTTTCCCAAATTGTAGAAATCGATTCATCATGCCATGATACATCATTTTGGGCTTCAAAATCCATCTCCCTAAGATTTAAATCATCAGAGGCTCATCACCTTTCACAAGTAGATCATCAAGATACAAATCCAAAACCATAATCAATATCAAAGCCATACCTTGGAACTCATCATCCTGAATTCATCAAATAACTATGAAATATGGACATACCACGATTGCAATTCTCTAAGCATAATTTCTTGCTAAGCCATCATAATCAGCCTTACATAAATAAATTTTGTATCATATCATCAAAGTCATCTCATTAGAGTTTATAGATCTAATCACGAAATTTATCAATGTCATCATTATCACAAGATCAATACTTTAAACCAAGAGACATGTAGAGCTCATATAAAATCATGAATTCATCATGCCAACAAGTTGTAACCAATTATGCAATGTCAATTCACAATTTATCAGGTCATAATCATAACATAATTCATGAAAATGCATACACCAAGGATGAGTCATGTTCATGTTGAATCCTAGCTATCAATACTTCAACCATTGTGCTAGGAACGAGGAGGCTAACACAAAATTACTTTTTGGAATACTCACATAAGTCATTGTTCACACATAGCATATACACCAAGGAAAGTCAGTAATCATCAAATCAGATCAGTAATCATCAAGTCAAGTCTAGATTCGCTTCCATAGAGACATCTATAGTCAAAGAATTTCTCAATCATAAATTCAAAGTTATTTTCAAGCATCATGATAAAGCACTACTCATATATATCATTAATCCAAATCATGCCATCCTCATGTAGCACAAACATAATGAAATATCTATATGTATGTCATGGTCAACTTAAAACACAAGTTCAGTATGCATGTTCATGTTGTTTTTATCTGCAACACATTTGTGGTATTGACATATTTTAGGTGAACAATCAATTTCATTCATAATACCTCATTATGTGATCGTCAGCGTAACCCAGCAACTTCAGAAATTAGATTACAGTGGCAGGATATGTCATAAACATCCTAATTTGGAGTTCAAATAGTTTCAGAAAGCTTGAGATGATGGTCAAATGTAGTAAAACCTATGGTCTATCCCTTCAGGTTAGGATGAGAGAAACTTTAGCTGTCTGGATGTTGTCTAGGCCTTAGCTTGCATGTGTCTAGGGACAAGATCTCCCAGATCAGTGACTGCATAGAGAGGACAACCCTAATTTCTGTACGTGCTTTAGATCTAAGACCCTTCTACAGATCAATGCTATCAGATTCACATAAAATACATAATGAAAATAGTAGTATGAGTACGATTCTTGAGAAGGGATTTTTCCTCTCAGTAGGGATATAATTCATTCATCTTCATTCATATCATCGACCTCTCTCTACTAGATTCATGCAAAAATAAATCTATTAGATCATAAACATATATCTATCATGGCTATCAATATCATGACATCAACCTTTCATTAAAGGTTAGACTCAAAGAAATAAATAGATATAGAATCATATCTCAAATATTATGAACACAATATCACTTTCTATCGAGTCACTTCATCAAGTTATGACATCCAATTTAACCATATGTTGGCAAGGCATGACCATAGTTTCTAAGGGATCTACTTATCAATTTTACAATTATACCTCTAGCATCAATGTTATCATGTTGTTCATTATCAATAATTTCAAGTAAGTTCATTCAATAAAGCTTTATAAAAACAACAAGAGTGTCAAATTTTTCCTTTCCATATGCGTTCATCAGGCTTATCACAAGCATTATCAGCGGTCTCAAGAATAGAACTCAATGAGCTATCCTTCTATATGAAATCCATCATGACAAGTATCAAGAGTGTCATTTACTAGATTCAAGGAACCAACCTTCTTTTTTGATCTAGATATCCAAAATATAGATCATATATGTTAGCCAAACATCAAGTGTATCAATGTATCAACACTAGATAGCCTCACAGAACTCGAGAGGGTGAAAAGTTCAATACTAGGAGAAATATTTCATTATAGGAGACATAGATCCAAGTCACTTTCATATACATGTATGAGCCAATAGTTGAAACATACCATGCATACCTTGTGGTATTACCTGTGCACCTTTTGATTAGACATAAGTCACTTGAAGTACTTTGTCATATTTTCATTAGGTACCTCTTTATCTCTTTCCATATCTACATCTAATAGTGATCCTCAGGAAGGATATACTCATCACATCTCATCAAGGAGTTTAGAAACATCCATATACTCAAATATATATGTAGTAAGTGCAAGAAATAAACATAATCATGAGATCTATAAGTCTAACAAGTGAGAACAATCATAAGTCAAGAAATACTTATCTTCAATGGGAGGTGATTCTCTCCCTCTTAAACCAATCTTCAAGAGCCATCAATTTCCATGGTTCATATACAATGTTTCCTTCAAGTATCCAACCACAGATGCTAGAGATTATCCCATCTACAACTTCATCGAATCTTTGTCAAGTGCTTGAGCATCTTCACATAGACCATGCTAGAGTTTCATACATCAATTCTCAAGTATTTTCCATAAACTAGAGTTTTCTCTACAACCATAACCTCCTATAATCCATGAAACCCTAATCATAAATATTCCTAGTGTTTTATTCAAACCCTAGAATTCTTTTAGATCTCCACCATCCTCTTCTTGATTCCATCAAAGATGTCATCATTGGGGTGATCTTGATGAATTTTATTCAGCCTAGCTCTGATACCATGTTAAATTTTCTTAGGGAGAGATTGTTCTTTACTTTGATAATTGCATTTACTCATTAATACATTAAGCTCACCCCATATCATCATTACATAATTGAGCTCTATATTGTTATATATCAACATATGCAATTATACAGAAAGAAACATCATCATCATCATTATCAATGCACCGGAACATAAAAGGAACATTAGAAGAAATCATGAACACATATAGAGACACCAGGATTGATCTGAGACCAGGGAAAAACCCACTATGGCGAGAACAATTGTAAGTATTATTCTTCTTAGATCGTCATCAAATGAGGCAGCAAAAGAAAGTGCAATGATCCATAACTTTATATATGCAACAAAACAATAATGATATGTATGAAACATATCTAATCATGTTAGGAATCAAAACCCTCATACTGATGGTTGTAATGTGTTTTCACACACTGATATCAACTATCGTATACTTTTCTCATTATATTGAACACTATTGTCACTAAGCGGAAACATCATGAGATGAATTGGATTAGATTAGTAATGTTGTGCTAATTCCCCATTTCGAATAAAGCCCCAAGTTGCTTATCATTTTATTTTTCAAGTGCTTAAGGATTCAATACTTTTGATTAATTAATAGATTCCCATGAGATTTTCTTACGTAAATGGTATGAACAAATTAACATAAAAACATATGCTAAACAACATCAATATAATAGTAATGAACATTAAAATAGAACACACAACAAGCATATGATAAAGAAGTTCACCCCTCCTGGGCTACGTCTCCTTGGTCCAACTTCGAATGGCTTGGGGCCCTCTATTACGCTCAAATTACATAAAAAGTGTGTTTACAATTATACGATGCCTTTGAAACCTGTCTCAATGAGTTCAGAATGCCAAAAGTTACTAGAATTGACTCTTTTTACATCAAGCGTGTATAAGAATTGAAGGAGTTATGACTTCTCCCAATTCTCCCACTATTTTTTCCACAAAATGCTCCAAAACTAGTAGAAAACTACACATCACCCCCAAAATCTGCTAACAAGCCACGAATTTCTCCACACTATGGGCCATATCCTTTCGGCCCTATCGAGAATCGCAATCCACAATGTATGGTGATGATAAACTATGGGAGTCTACTGTCTTATGCAATTGTGATATGCGATTGTGGTTTACCACATCACAGTCAGGGACGATATCTCATCACATCCCAACCCTTTCCTGGGCCAATTCTTTATTCCTCTACGATTGTGATATGTGATCACATCGCATCGCAACTCCCAACCTTGTTGATGTCGGGGCTGATATTTGTTTGCCAATCCTTTCTCGTGATTAGGATATATGATTTCACAAATCACAACTGGCTCTGCCTCGGGGCCGATTCTTAACCCAATCCACTTACCATAGTGATATGAAATTTTTTAGGGCCAATGGTGGGCTGCCACTTGGCACCTCCTTATTCGCTCAAGACCTTGCCACATCATCCTAATCTTGCCATGTAGGCAAGTTAAATTTGAACTTTGACTTGCTCTAACTTCTGCATATGAACTCAGATTTGAGTGTCATTTACATTGTTCAATTCATAATGACGAGTTATTCAATATGAAGATGATTTTGACAATAGTTTGACACTTTGATTTTTAAGAATAATTTTGAGCACCTAATCACACCTCCCCACTAGATGCGTTTTGGATCCCAAAATGATCACTTTCAGTTATTGAATAGATGAGGGTACTATTCCCTCACCTTCCCCACTTCAATCCATTTGGCCTTTGATGGACGTGTACCTTTAAGACCCACCTGAAGATAATCAATATTTCCTTTTTAGTTGTCCTTGTCCTTCTGTCAAGTATAGTGTTTTCCTGAAGCACATCAAGGTATTCTCGAGAAAATTCTTCAATAGATGGAATTTTAAAATTCTCTCCTTGATCTTAAATCAAAGGACGTTCATATAATATTAAATTTTCAACATTAACAATGGAATAGATTTTCATATATGAAGGCAAATCAAGCTTGAAAGCATTATTACCAATCTTTTCCATAATTTTAAATGGACCATAATGAATTTTTTTTAGCTCTTTACCTTCATCTTGAAGCCTTTCCTTGCTAATGTATAACCAAAATTCATCACCTACTTGAAATTAATGATCCACCTGATTCTTATCATGCCTTGCTTTATACTTGCGCTGACTCTTTTCTAGTTGTTCTTGAACTGTTTGGTGAATCAACTGAATTTGATCAATGAATTTCTTTGCTCTATCTATGTCACTATGTCCATCTACAACAACATCTTTCTCAAATATGAAATCCAAAGGAGATTTAGACAAATAACCAAGACATGCCTCAAAAGGTGAAGTTGGAGTAGAAGTGTGTTTTGCTCGGTTGTAAGCATGTTGAATATAATGCAACTGTTCATCCCACAACTTAGGATGTTTGCTGTAATATCCTCTTAGCAAATGAATGACTGTCTCGTTAACCACTTTAGTTTGACCATCTATTTGCAGATGAAAGGCTTTACTTTTCTTCAATTTAGTGTCCATCAAGTTCCATAAACTTGACCCAAAATTCCCAACAAATGGAGAATTACGATCACCTGCAATAGAAATAGGCAATATAAAATGAACCCATACATTTTGAATGAAAATTTGAGTTTTTTGTTTAGATGTAATTTTATTTTTACAAGGAATTAACAGGCACATCATGCTAAACCTATCCACAACTACATACAAGTAATCATGACCTTTCCTTAACAAAGGAATACCTCCTACAAAATCCATAGAAACACTTTCCCGTGGTCTTGAAGGGACTGGAAGTGGTGTGTACAATCTAACTTTCCTATTACTAGGCTTACTGACTACACACAATGAACAACCTCTTATAAATGTGATATAATTTCATGCATACGAGGTCAATAAAAATACCTCTAAAGATTTTCCACTGTTTTACTTACAATGAGATGTACAACAATAAGAGAAGTGTGCACTTCCCTTATGACATTTACTCTCTCTCCTTGTGGAACACAATGTTTTCCAAAATGATACAACAAATTATCATGTACATGATAGTATAATTCCTCAACTTGGTAGCCATGACTCAAGTTTAAATACAGCTCTTGAATGTCAACATCCTGTGCGTATTGTTCAACATAACGTTCAGGCAAACCAAATTTATTCTTGAGTAAAATGGCTACATTTACAACTGGTCTAAAAATCAAATGAGTAACTCTGTTATAAATGCCTTTCTTGTACTTGATTACCAAGTGGAATTTCTATAAAAATCCCATCCAACGAAAGTGCCTCGATTGCTCCAATTTGGTTTGAGATTAAATATATTGCAGAGGATGATGATTGATGTTAATAATGGTTTATTTTCCCATCAAATAATGCTTCCATTCCTTCACACTTTGTACCAATGCATAAATCTCTTTATCATATGTGGGATAATTAAGAACAACACCATTGAAAATTTCAGAATGAAATAAAATGGGCTTACCATGTTGTAAAAGAACTACACCTATGGTGTAGTAACTTGCATTTATTTGTATTTCAAATGGTTTTTTCAAATCTAGTGATGCCAAAACTAGGGCTGAACTGATTATTTGTTTCAAAGCATCAAATTTTTTTGTTTGTTTGCCTCCCCACTAGAAGACAACCTTCACGTTTGTCAATGCATGTAGTGGATTTTCTATGGAGGAGAAATTGGCAATAAATTTCCTCTAGTATTGTGTTGCTCCTAAAAAACTCCTTAATTCTGTGACTGATTTGGGCATTGGCCAATACATAATGACTAAAACTTTAGAGGGATCAATCTTCAGCTCTCCTCCTCCAACTATGTGGCCCAAATACACTAAGGAAGTTTTCCTAAATTCATATTTAGACATATTTATAAATAATTGTTCTTTCCTCATGATATCCAAAACTTTCATAACATGCTTGGCATGTGCTTCTCGTGATTTGTTGAATACAAAAATATCATCTATATAGAAAATTACAAACTCATCAAGAAATGATCTTAAAACATCCTTCATAACTCTCTCGAATGTAGATGGAACATTGCAACGACTGAAAGGCATAACCAACCAGTCAAACAGTCCTTGTTTGTTTCTAAAATAAATCTTCCATATGTCCTCCTCATCTATGCTAGCTTGATGATATCCACTTCTCAAGTCTAATTTAGTGAAATACTTTGCATTTTTCAACTGATCTAGAAAATCATCTATTCTTGAAAGTGGGTATCGATTGTTGATTGTAATCTTATTCAAAGCTCAATAATCTACACACATGCACCAGGTCCATCTTTCTTGGGTACCAATACAATTGGTGAACCACATGGCGAAGTAGAAGGACAAATTACTCCTTTATCTAACAATTCCTGGACTTGTTTGTTAATTTCTAAGCTCTCCAGAATTTACATTCAATACATACCAATGTTTTGGAGTGTACAATCCTACTGTAGCTGAATTTTGTGTTGAATTCCTCTTTTGGGTGGAAATCCTTTTGATTCTTGAAACATGTCTCCATATTGATTGACCACATCAACCAATTCATCTTTCAACTTCGCATCACAGCATACAAAGGATTCCTGGTACGTGTCATTCTTCTACTTGATCATAAGGAGCATGAGAATCTTACTAGAGTTGACTGGTCTCGTCATTTCCCCCGCGCTTGCCAAAGATAGACTAAGCTTTCTACCATGGGCTCTCAAATGTACTCCACTCCCTTTTTGAACAAATGATATTTGTTCTCAAATATGTGGAAAATGACCTTCCTGTCATAAAATACGGGCTTCCCAATGCAATCCCTGAGATATCCAATGACACAACATCTAATTCGACTTAATAAATGAAATTACCGGTGATTGCAAACTTGAAAACACATTTCCAAGTGACCTACAAAATCGCATCCTTGCTTATCCAACCCAATGGATACGGTTTATGATGGGGCAGAGTTTCTAGATTCATTTTCGTAACCAAATCCACGAAAAATAAGTTGGCATGAGATCTAGTGTCAAACAACATATCGATCTTTGTATGTTTGGAAATAACTCAGATATGGAACAACTTGATTTGGTTTTACTCACTTGAACATTGTGCGAATTATTTTTTGGACTGTTACTGGCTACAACTTCCTCTTTGCTGACCTCTTTTCTTTATTTTGCGATGAATTTTCCCTTGGTGACTGTGGCTGTGATTTTTGTTTCACATCCCAAGTCTGAACCCAAGTCTTGTTGTGCAGCAACATTTGTCTTCTATTTCCATTTATTGTTGGATTTCTTCAGTTATAATTCTATATTAACTTCCATCAATGCAATTCAACATGTCCTTCCTTGGAAAATTCTTGCACACGAGTTTCTTCCCTTCTTTCTTAACAAAAACATTTTTATTCTCCTTTCCTTTAAACTTCTTCCCCTTTTCACCACTTTGAAATGGCTTCTTCTTACCTTATTCTAGTACATTTCTCCCTCTTGCTTCAAGGTATGTAGTTTGAACACAAACCTCATCAAGATTCATGGGAGTGAACATAAGAATGGTATGTCGAAGATAGCTATGCAACCCTCCTATGTATTTCAGCAACACATCTTGTGATTGTAAGTCTATTGCTATCATAAGAGACATTTTCCTAAACTCTTGAGTATACTCTTGCACATTTTGTCCTTTCAACTGTTCGAAATTTTTCCCATTCATAATTCCTTTCTGCATATAAGCCAAAGGGTAGAAATGTATTTTTATAGCAATAATGAAATGAGACCAAGAAATAGATATCTTACCATGTTTTTTGATCTTGTCTTGAGTCCTTGCTTCCCACCATGCAAGTTGTTATCACAAAACCATGAACTAAGGGCTGCTACTTAGTGAGATCTCATGCAACTGTTTCAAACCAGACTTTAGACTAAGGATTAGCCTCCCTAGTC
>APFE031448847.1:19034-30837 GCA_000404065.3 Pinus taeda | reverse complement strand
ACCATATTCGAATCTAAAAGAGCTTGCCTTTTATCCTTAATTGACCAAAATAGAGTGGACTGCCACATATTGGATGTGCTGTAGGTTATACTGATAGATAGGTGTCTCTCTTTCAAGTTTCTCAGTCATCTCACCAGCATAGCTGCTTTGTGTTTAAAACCATCACCTACAGCAGTTTCGTAGCGCGCTACGAAACTGCTGTGTGATTGAAAACACAGTCTCTTTTAATGATAGCATACCGTTCTGTGGCTTAGTCTGGCATCTTAAAGCCTTTGCGCAGAACTTCACACAAAATATGCTGAGGTTCTATTAAGCTTAATTCAATTCTATGCTAATGATACGAACATAACCCATGAATGATATTTGACCAGCGTTCACCAATACATCTCCTCAATTGATCGAGCGAAAACTACGGGTATCCCGGGATTAGTCCTCGGCCTTAATTTAATAAGCTATATCTATTGAGAGCTGGATCCGTCACCATCACCGTCAAGCATCCTCACTTGTGCTGACTCCAACAGAGCAACCCACATCAAGAATGCCCGCTATAACAAGGCCACCTGAGTTTTTGGTATGATGGTCTTCAATTGCCTGAATCCAGTTCCCTCGAATTACCCGAGTTTCCTCCTCCAGAGATGCAGCAGATGGCATTGCACGCCACATCATGGACATGGTCGCTGCTTCTACCTCTGCTGCTGCCTCCCAGGATAAATTTCCTTGATCATAAGCATGGAATGGCTTCAAATAATAATCTGGGTAGACAACAGAAGGGTCTTCGATGAGTTTCATCTCCTTGTAAACTTCTGATTCCAGAATCTCCCTTGCCATATCTCTTCATGCAATTCCATTCTTCTCCGCTGTACTGATAAGAACTTGTCTGGCACCCAGCTTCATAAGATTATACAGAGGCTTGATGGCAATCAGGGCTGCTAAAAGACGCGAGATTGGCGTATTCCCAGTCCAACGTGGTCGATCCAGTTTACCCTCAGTGAAAGGAACTTCAGTAGAAATAGCCTTATTATAGGTGCCGCTTGGTACCATGGTCGACATGACTGTTTCTTTTCTCCTCCTCCTCTGTTGGGACGGATGTCGCCGGAAACTATCATTGCCAGGAGTTGATGAAGTTCTTGGGAACTTCCACAGTCCATTATTACCATATAAGACCTTTAATCATCAAAAAGTGTTTAGAGGTGGCCCCGATGTATATTTTAATGGATCCCAGGTGTTACTAATAACGGCGGCCTTATGGCAGTCAGAACCAAGCGATTAATTGTCTGTTGTTGACATATGCGTGCCAGGTATAAACCTATTCGCTCAGCTACTGAAAAGTAGGTTTCAAAAACATCACAAATTTCACCGAATCTCTCACTCCATCATATTATCCTCTCCTTTCTTGGGCGACCGCCTATGACAGAGAAATCAACATCCCCAGATTGAAACGCCGAAGTGTCCTTCTCTTTATCCTTGAACATGGTGTGAACATAAACTTTATCATAAATACTCCTTGTTCATTCCCTGTCAAGTTCCATGCAATCGGAACAAAGATGCGGTCATATACAGGCAACAGTGGAATAATAGATAGGTCAAAAATACTCTGTAAGCTTGTAGGAGGGATCTCAAGATGTTTTTTCAATCTGTCAATCCATTGTGGCGCCCTGTTTTGTGAAAGAGGTTGCAGTTGTATTAGGAAAATCAATATCTACAATTTGAAATTCTCCCGGTCGCACCTCCTTTGTCGTGGGTGTGTTCTCAGGGTAATATACAAACCATCAATCCAACTATAACCAAAACCATCGCTGAAATGCTCATTTTGCTTCTAGAAAATAGATGCTGCTCTGTGGATTAATGACTAAAGCATAATTTTCAGACAAACAGTACGCTGACAGAAGGCCCATATGCTTCAAACATGCCAGCTGAGAACATAATACTCTCTATGATTTGTGGAATTCAATAGATTTTTTGTCTGGAGGATTCAAAACAAAGACTCTTGCAAGTCTCCCCACATTAGTATGGACATCCTTCACAATCACCCATGAACCAGGATTCAGAGTTAACTCCCTTAATGTACTTGATGTCAATCCCACAATAGCTGCATCATCATAAGGTGCCTCCTTAAAAGCACTGTCACTGCTCTCATCTGCATTCCTGGAGGGAAACAAAACTCTGTTCAATAGGCATGCTAGAATTTGGACCTTCATTGAAAACTCGAACCAATCCTCAATTTCGTAGCATGCTACGAAACCAGTTAAAGAGGTAGTGCTGCGAAACTGCTAAAAGAATTCTGGCGCTGCGAAAACACCCTGTCTTTAAGCTAGGCTAAATTTTTTTTTTTTTTGGCAGTAGTATTTTCAGTGATAACACAAGTGTTGCACCCTCCATTCTCAATGAAGCCAACTAAATTTTGATATCATCCTATTGAAGGTTCTGAATTCTACAATTCACCTCCAACTGACGAATCCAGTTACCCAGCTTCTCTGCACTCACTTCACCATTGTACATAGGAAACTCGAATTTAACATCTAGCTTTATAAAAGGTAATTTAGAAATTCCTTTCAAAGAATGATGATGAGTATAAGTAATGGTGGTATTTGTGGAAGAGTGTGAAGATTCTTTTGAGCAATAAGATGAAGAAGATGGTGGAGATGGTGCAAATTTTTCTCCATTCCCATTACCTCCTCTTCCATTACCTCCTCTTGAAGAGCCTTCTTCTTTGGGAGGCTTGGAGCTTTCACCTTGCAATTTGTTGTTCCTCTCATCATAGAGGACCTTAACCATCTTCGTCAAATCAAAGAAAGCCTTTCTGAAGGTCTTCTCATCTTCTATCATGATAGGTTATCCTTCATGACACATGGTCTCTGGAGACTCAACTAAAACTTGAGGTTGTACTGGTGTTGGAATCTCAACTGCAACTTCTACAACTTGAGGTTGAGCTAGTGTAGAAGACTTTGGAAACCTTGATCTTCTTCCACTTGACCCAACTTTAGGGATTTCAACTAGCTTTCCTTTACCTCTTTTGAGATTTAACCTTGTAAGCATGACATAAACTTGCAAACAATTAAATCCTTCTTTCACAAGAAAATCTAGTAAGAAAGACCAATGATATGATACCAACTTGATATGAATTGGAGAATATTAGTAATGTGCTAATTCCCCATTTAGAATAAAGTCCCAAGATGCTTATCATTTTCCTTTTCAAGTGCTTAATGATTCAATACTTTTCTTAATTAATAGATTCCTATGAGAGTTTCTTATGTAAATGTTATGAATAATTTAACATAAAAGCACATGCTGAAGAACAACAATATAACAGTAATGAACATCAAAATATAACACACAACAATCATATGATAAAGGAGTTGACCCCTCCTAGGCAATGTCTCCTTGGTCTAGCTTCCAATGGCTTGTGCCTCTCTATTATGATAAAATTACATCATAAGTGTGTTTAAAATGCTTTCATGCCTCTAAAACTTATATCAATGAGTTCAAAATGCCCAAATCTTCTAGAATCGACTCCTTTTGCATCAAATTTATATAAGAACTGAAGGAGTTATGAGTTCTCCCAGTTATCCCACTATATGTTCCACAAAATGCTCCAAAACTAGAAAAAAACTACAAATTAACCCCAAAATCCGCTAACCTGGCAAGATTTTTTCTACATTGTGGGCCATATCCTGTCGGCCTTATCACAAATCACAATTGGTGATGTCTGGTGGTGATAAACTGTGAGACTCTTCCTTCTTGTGTGATTGTGATATGCCATTGCGATTTACCATATCGCAATTGAGGTCGACATTGCATCACAACCCAACCCTTGTTGGGGACAATTCTTATTGCCTCTACGATTGCAATATCTAATTGCATCGCATCGCAACTCTGAAACTTGCCGTGTCGAGGCCGATATCTGTTCACCAATCCTTTCCTGCAATTGTGATATATGATATCGCAAATCGCAATCCACTCTGCCTGAGGACCGATTCTTAACCCGAAACACTTACCGCTGCAACATGCAATTTGCAAGGGCCAATGATGGATTGCCACTTGGCAACTCCTTAGTTGTTGAATACCTTGCCACATCATCCTAATCCTATCATATAGGTAAGTAAAATTTTAACTTTGACTCGCTCTAACTTCTACATACAAACTCGGATTTGAGTGTCATTCACGTTGTTGGATTCAGAATGAAAAGCTCTTCAATATGAAGATGATTTTGGCAAGATTCTCACACTTTGATTTTTTATCATAATTCTGAGCACCTGATCACTTCAGAATACTGAAATCTCATCTTTAAGTCTCAGACACAAGGAGGAGAAACTGTGTGAGTGATTATAAAATCCCTGAATGCTCTTTGAGAACTAGTGCTAGCGACTATGGCAGTCCAGATTCTCCCATACCATTTTAGGTATGCATCTAGGGACCAAATCATCAGATCTACACAAAAACCCTTGGTTGCTCTCTTGAAGTTACTATGTGTGCCTTTGAAAACCGCTAGTGGCTCTGAGGACTACTCTGTGTGAGCGACTGGGGACCGATACTTCTAGGTATTCCTCTAAAAGCCCTAGACACTCCCATAAGACTCTATTATAGTGTCTAAGGGTATCTGGTCACTCTCATGGGCTTGTGTGCCAATGTCCAGCTACAAAAATTCCCTGTTCTATGCCAGCATCTGAGATCTAGAAAACCGTAAATCAGAGAGAATGTTTTGCCTATGATTTCGGACCCTTGAGTGAACTCCTTCTGTGAAAATTGTGAGAACCAAGACAAAAGAGAAGAGAAGATGTTTTCAAATGATCTTGAGGTATCTTCTATTTATAGGATTTCCTCAGGGGTCACTTGGGATTACTCATGTGGTTAGGGTTGACCCCTTCCATAATACATATATGAATAAAAAAATTCATAACTCAACTTCTGCTTGACCAAATTGGGCAGTTACTCACGTGGTAAGGGCTGACCCCTTCCGTAATACATGTATGTATAAAGAAATTCATAACTCAACTTCCACTTGACCAAATTGGGTGATCTTTAGGTTGATTCTGGTCCTACTGAAAAGAGGAATCTAATGCAATAATCATCTCAAACATTTGAGCTATCCAAGGTGGAATTTTATCAGAGTTGAAAAAATTAACAAAATGTCCATGTCGGTCAATAGAAGCTTCCCTCTCATGGATTCCCTCATGTTATAGAACCCCACATTCTATTGGAGTCTATGACTATCTACTCCAGCCCAGGTATCCATTTCACTTTCATGCCTCGAATATCACCCTCATTCTTCTTTTCTTCACTTATTTCTAAAAAACCCTACTCCTAGGTTGCCTCATTCACTTGTGATAGATCAAGTCAAATGCACTCCTAAGTTCTACATTTTACCTATCATCCTTCCATTCACATAGCTTGTTCGTTTCATCTGCCTGATCAGCTCCACATTGAGACCAAACAATGGGGCCCTTTCCCTCCTTACAAAACACCTTACCTTCATCATCATGCATGTAACCATTTTTATGGGGCACCACTCTTCATGTTTGTACACCCCATACCACCTTTACATTCTTTTCGAAAGTGTACAAAGATCTTTTAGGAAGAATGATCCCACCCATATTTTCATGTCTCATACCTAGAGACAATCCCTATTCACCCATAGTTTGGAACTCGCTGATCACCGCCCCATCCACTGATTTTTCACCATGCCAATCACAACACACTCACGCTTTCCCTGGATATCCTTCTGTTGGGTAGCAGAGGTCCCGCATAATGGTTTTGGGATAGAAAACATAGAAATTAGGAGTAAATTATTGTAAAAACTCTGAAAGTATGTGGATCGTGAAATGTAAAAGCTCTAGTCAAAGGGTTGTCCACCCAAGAAATAATGTAAAATAATAGGAAGTAAGTCAGTCCGTGGACCATAGATAGGTATAAATAGAGCGCGGCTATATGGGGGCAAAGGTAGTTCTTGGTTGAGTATGATTTTGGAGATCGGATATGTAATGGGTGTCTAAGAAGGGTAGTTGGAAAGCATCTGTAAGTTTGAGTCAGGGGTTTGGGTAGATGATAGAGGCGTTGCAGTTGTGTGAGCAGAGGCCTAGAAGATTCCATAGCTTTCTGCACGGACCCCTGTAGCTGAGTGCATAGGGTAGATCTAGATGTAAGGGTGACAAGTGGAAATAAATATAAGTCTCTTCTAAATTCCATGTTAATCCTGAACTATCACAACTCTGTTTTTTATAATGAAATTGTTTTAATCTACGTGCGTATGCTTGTTGAGTACTTGCGAATTGGGTTTAATATTAATATGTGACTAAATGAAAGTAACAAATGTTTTCTTAAAGACCTCTCTAAGTAGATTTGGGTTATAATACTTAATCAAATAAATTAGATCTGTAATCAGTGTGGTAAGAAAAAGTTAAGATTATCTGGATCTGTGCAGATCTAGTGTAGTGTGAGGCTGCAGGATGGTGTGTGAACCTCTTAGACCACATCTAGACATACGAAGGGTGCGGAAACCTGGTTCTAGCACCCTCCCCTACTACCACCAGTGAGAGCTCAGTCTGTGCTTCGCGAGCTGTTGTCGAAAGTTCCAGTAACTGTGGGATTTTCTTGGCTAAATAATTCTTTTGAACCTAGGGCAGGCTCATATATGCCAACAAATGGGTCCATTGCTAGGATCCGGATCTGCCTAACGAGTGTCTGGTGTGGAATGTGGAGAGAAAAAAGTTGAAGGAACGAAGGGATCAGGGACAGTAATAGATCAAGGGTAACTATGGCAAGCACGATTCAGTTGCCGGTATTCAAGGGAGCAGGAGGCGAAGACCCGGAGCAATTCTAGTTTGTGCTAACATCAGTATGGAACATGCAGCAAATCGCGGATGATAATATCAGGAAAGCTACCTTAGTCAGTGCATTATAGGACTGAGCGCTGACATGGTACATGAAGTATTCAACCAGTAACCCAATGGCAGGCGTAGCGGAAATCTAGATTGAATTAAAAAAGGAATTTAGCCAGTTGAATTCAGGAAAATAGTCGGTCATAGGATTCAAAGAGATTGTAATGATGCCGGGTGAAACTCTGAGGGATTTTGATTAAAGGTTGAAAAGCACTATCCGTGAGGCCAACATGACACTGACAGATGAACAACACTACGCTTGGTTCGTCACATCATTAATGCAATATCTAAAGTTAGATTTGTCACAACAAAATATTTCAACCAAGTTGAAGCACTAGAGGTAGCAATGCAGCTACACAAAACCACGATACTATACCCAGGGTTGGGAGTTCATCAAGTTCAAGCGTCGGTCCAAACTTTATGCTTGGAAATGCAAAAGTTAAGACAAGAACAGACACCATGCTCAAAGGTCCGAGAGGAAGTATGGTGTGTAAGGTGTAAGAGCCAGGGACACGATAAAGATCACTATCCGGTCTCGGTGAATTTTGTGGTAACAGGGTGACCAACACCATTGCAACTAGAGGCATAGGTAGGGCCGAGCACAACCACCCCGCTCTAGTGCGCAATTTTTCAGGTGGGAGGAAAGCACAACACTGATAACGGTCATCTATTACCAAAATACAACTAGACCCCCCAGCAACTCTTTTGCAATTTTTGTAGATCAGTGGGCCACAAAGAAAGGGATTGTCGTAGCTATCAAATTATGATGGATCAGTTATCTACCTATAGAATGTAGACGGAGGCATGAAGTTAGGATCCAGCCATGGTGATTGCGCATGGTGGGTTCCAAGGGCACAGTCGAGGACAGGGCGGAATGGGACTAGGAAGGGTTCGCGGGCAATTAATCTGTTACAACTGTGGAGGACCAGGACATTACGCGCGAGATTGTACCAACCTAAGTAGAATTTCATGTAGCTATTGTGAGTAATTCGATCATGAGCTACTAGAGTATCGTTCATTAATAACACAGATTTGGGAAAAGAGGGCAGCGCAACCAACACCAACCCAGAATTTGTAGATGATGAGGTCCAAATCCCACAAGGAAGATCCCAAGGTCAACATGGTGCTAAGGAGTGGCACAGCCACAGGCGCAGATGGATGAAACCTAGGAGGTGATAAGGGGACGTATCAGGAAGCTCGGGGGAGCTTTATGGAGTTCTCTACCCTAGATAATAGCGATGGACCTTAGATGGACAAGGATCCCTTGATGATAACTATCTTTTAAGAGATATCTATAAAATTGTTTCATGACAACACGGTGGTTAAAGGCTTACAGGAGCTGATAAATAGGTGCAAAAGGTGGAGTGAGCCTTGCATAATTTGGAAGTTGGGAAGACATGCATTGTGGACTGGAAGGGAAATGTGGTTAACAGCACAGATCGAAAATTATGAGATGGAGCAAGTCATTTTGGATCTGGGCTCAGATGCCAATGTATTGCCGAAATAGACATGGGAGCACATGGGTAAGCCTACACTACAATGGTCCCCTATCAAATTGCGGATGGAAAATCAATCGAAAGTGCTGCCGATGGGAAGGTTGCAAGGGGTAACGATAGACCTTGATGGTGCTAGTACTTGCACGGATTTTGAAGTTATTGAGCTCATGGATGAAAATATGCCCTATCATGAGCTGTTAGGAATAGATTGGGCCACCGACATGAATGTAGTTATTAATATAAGGAAGGGGACAATGATATTTAGAACAAATGAGCTCCACATCATTATTCCATTAGATCCGGCTGAAGGACCACACTACATCGAACCGATGCACAGTGATGACAATGAAGATTGTAGTTACAGAATGACTACCCAGGGGCGAGGATGGGTTAAGACATTGAAGGATAAAAGAATATAATGAGGGGATGGAGAATCCTGCACTGATGATTCAGATGAGGAAGACGAGTGGTGGCACAACCGGTTGAATGGATTAACCATGCTACACTGCAACATGGTGATGAAATCGCTGTACTGTGTAAAGGCCCAGGATCGTGAATTGCCAAAGTATGATGGGTTGACGATGGTAGATGAATTTTTGACCCAATTTGAAATCGTAGTACTAGAGCACCAATAGTTTGACGAGATGAAATGGACACTGCGCGCGACACCTGTGCGATGGTGGGGCACCCATGAAGGAAAGCTCGAAGATTGGCGCGCCTGTAGGCGTATGATGAAGATCAGATTTGGGAAGATGGAAGTACGCATAATAGAGAAATACGATGGACATGATGACTCGTGCATGCACCTTACCAGATGGACCAAAGCCTATGGAGAGGAACCTTAGCCAAAATGGGTGCACTTATTCTATCACACCCTGGATGTCATTCCCAGAAATTGGTATACTAAAGTAGAGCTCCGGTACGACATAAGTGAGTAGGATATTTTGCATGAAGGGTTCTTAGCGACATTCCTCTTTGAAGATCAATGGATGCGCCCTGTAGACGAAGTGCTCCAGCTGGTAAAGGCCGCTATTTTCAAGATGCCAATAGAACCAGAAGAACCTACGTAGCTCGAATGGAGGTCTCGGAAGCTGAGCCAGGCCCTTGCATGCTATAATGTTGAGGTAGAAGATGATGAGGATGATCCACGAAATTTCAATATTCCGGAATCAGAGGGAAGCCGCAAGTTGCGCGGACCCGAAATTGAAGATCCTGATATGATGGCACCGATGAAAACAAAAAAAGTCAATATAGGAACCAAAGAAGAGCCGAAGTATGGAACACTCGAGAACTATTGGGAAGAGGCTATAGTAGAAAAGGTCATCGAATTTCTACGCGAATGTCGAGACCTGTTTCCAAGCAAGATCATGGAGCTAAAAGGGATCCTAGGGGACTTGGGAGTGATGAAGATAACATGAAGCCAGATGGGAAACCATTTAAGCAGCGGCGCTACCGATTGAATCCAAAATGTAAAGCAAAGGTTCGTGAAGAACTAGACAAGATACTGGCAGTAGGAATCATTGAGCCTGTCGAGGAGTCCGATTGGGTAATTCCAATGGTTGTGTAGGAAAAGAAACAGAAGGGTGAGATTTAGATCTATGTGGATCTCAGGAAGATCAATGATGCCTGCGTAAATGACCCATTTCCAACACCGTTTACAGATGAGGTACTGGAAAATGTGTGGGGCCAAGAAGCCTACTCGTTCATGGATGGGTTCTCAGGATACCACCAGATCAAGATCGCACCAGTAGATAGGAGTAAAATGATGTTTACCATCAAATGGGGTTGCTTTCAGTACATGGTGATGCCCTTTCGTCTGAAGAACGCGTCGACGATATTTTCACGAATAGCGGTAGTAGCATTCAAAGAATTTATACACAAGTTTTTAGAGGTCTATCTGGATAACTGGAGCATGTTTGGACTAGTCAAGAAGCATGTAGCAAGCTTACGATTAGTGTTGGATACTTGTCGATCACACCAGATTACGCTTAATCTCAAGAAGTGTACTTTCCTTGTCCCACTCGAGAACTTGTTGGGCCATGTGGTTTGTAAGCAAGGCTTGATGGTGGATCCAGCAAAGCTCGCTGTGATACTCAATCTGCAAGCACCGCGGAGTGTCAAATAATTATGTGCCACTCTCGGTAACACAAGCTACTATTGGAAGTTCATCAAAAGTTACGCACAGATCATGGCTCCGATGGAACAACCACTGAAGAAGGATGCTACTTATTGCTGGAATGAGGAATGCAACAAAAGCCTAGAGATGCTCAAGGAAAAGATGGCTTCAGCCCCCATATTAGTCTTTTCAAAATGGGATGTTGAGTTTCATGTGCATGTTGATGCGTCATGTATCATGCTGGGGTGGTACTTACTTAACCAGGAGCAGAGGGACTAGACCATCCGATTGCATTTGCAAGTCGTCGGTTGTCAAAAGTTGAAAAGAATTACTCCACCACTAAGCACGAGAGATTAGCGATGGTATACGCGCTTCAAAAATTCCACCATTATCTATTGCAAGGTCACTTTAAGATGTGTACCGATCACTTGGCATTAAAATACCTAGTGAATAATCCTGTGTTGGGGGGGCGTATCTGTCGATGGTTGTTGTTATTCCAAGAGAAGGACTTTGAGGTCGTCGTCAAGCTAGGACGTCTAAATGCAAGCCCAAATCACTTGTCTAGAATTGAGACTGATGAAGAACCCACAAATCTAGAAGACGAAATTCCGAATGCTCAGCTATATGTGGTGCGTGTAGCGAATGGTTATTTTGAAGATATAATCCATTTTTTAACTACAAGGACTGTGCCACAGGGATACTCCATTTAGGAGAAGAAGGAATTGGTGATACGTGCAACATACTTCATCGTGATTGCAGGACATCTCTACAAAATGGGCAATGATGAGATCCTACAATGGTATGTCCCGAAGTTCAAGCGAGGACAAATCCTGGCCGAAGCACATGGGGGGGTTGCTGGCAGACAATATGCGGGTCACACCACAACCTAGAAGATACTTCATGCATGATTATGGTGGCCCAGTCTACATTAGGATTTGAAAGCCCATTGCCAAGCCTGTGACTTCTATCAATGGATGGGGAAACTATCGCAGGGAGATGAAACGCCGCTCCAATAGTAGATGACACTACATCCCTTTCATAAATGGTCAATCAACTTTGTAGGACCTATTGAGCCATGAGGAAAAATGGGTGTGCGCTATATCATCACCACAACAGAGTATTTAAGCCGATGGGTTGAGGCATAGCCGGTTAAGGACTGCACAACTATGATAGCTACAAAGTTTTTGTTTGAAAATTTCCTCACAAGGTTTGGATGTCCCAAAATTCTCATGAACGATCGGGGAACACATCTCCTGAATGAAACAATTAGCATGCTCATAGAAGAATTCCATATTTATCACCAACAGAATATGCCA